>PVKH010032709.1:0-12126 GCA_004027955.1 Chaetophractus vellerosus | reverse complement strand
TACTAATTTTTATATTAGGATCACAATCCTCAAAGGAAAGCCCAAAGGGGCGGGATCCAGCCTCTCCATTATCTGGATCAGCAGCCTATCCATGTCTTCATTTGTGACACTTCAAGAGAATTCACTTTCCATAAATTTGCCAGTTCACCTTCCTCAGAGACACTGAAAAAAAAAATCAGTATGGTTTTGGGACCACCAAAACAAGGCAAAGAATGACCAAGATACCAAATTTATTGTTAAGTGAATTAAATTCTGCCATGCCTTATTTGCCCAAAGATATAACCTTACCTAACAATTGTACATATGCATTTACAGAGGAGGAAAAAAGGCAAATTAAATAATAAAATAAAATTTGGAGTCGGAACCCACCCTAAAACTCACAAAGATGATAGCTTTTTAAAAATGCACTGGCATCATGGTTCTAATTACCCAAATATAAAATCATCTGATACTTTGTGTGAAACAGAAACAAAGATCTAGCAATTTCTAGTGAGACAGACACTTCAAGGCAAAAAGGTCTTTTGACCCTAATCTGCCCTTTCTAAACATCTTCTCTCTTAGACCCCACAAATCCCTAAGGTATGTCAACCCTTGACTTGCATACAGTTTCAATTCTCAATAACCCCTCTGCCCAACCTCTTTCAATTCTCTCTACCAGCCCCATCTGAAACTTTAGACCCTTCTCATTTCTTAACTGCCTCTCTCTGCTCCACTCTTATCATCAGTTAATTTGGAATGCTTTCTTCCAAAACTGTATCTCTATCATTGACAGCTCTGGTGTTTACTTGCTATGAATTTCTAAGAAGGAATATTGAAAACCAGCAAGCTCTTGTTTCCTCTATATTAACTCATGGTACTGATTACCTATTGCCACAAAACAAATCATTCTAAAACTCAGTGGCTTAAAACCAGGACTTAACCATCATCACCCATCGATCCATGGACTGGCTGGGCTCCCCTGGGTACTTCCCACTTCTGGTGTTCCATGGGGGTGCAGGTAGACAGGACCTAGGGCTGGAGTTATCTGAAGACCTGGCTGCACTGGAGTGACCAAGATGGCGTCTGAACTTAAGTGCCTGGACCTCAGCTCTACGGACTGGAAAATTAGGGACTGGACGTCTCTACAGCACCATCTGTGCTCATGCACACACAAAGCATTTTAGAGAAAGTATGGCTGCACCTAGTCTACAAAATAAAATATGCAGAGAAAAGAAAGACGAAGAATATAAACTAAAATACTGGTATCAGTTGCCTTTAAGTGGTGATACTCTGGGTTGTTTTTCCTTTTCCTTTGTATTTTTAAATATGTTCTAAAATAAACAATTTTTTTTTGTCCTGGAGGGGAAAAGAAGATGTTTTTTAAAAATCCTGAGCAGCTATTCCTTATTGTGAGGATAAGGAGGCCAGCTATATGCATATCTATCATAAATGTCCTAGGGGTGTAGAATCTTAATACAAGCTAGTAATGCTGGAGCTAAGAAAGAAACTTGGGGAAATACTGAAAAGTTAGAAGACAAATGTCACCTTTCACTTGATAAGCGGTGGTGGGAACGGTATTCTTTACAGAAGGTAGATTAACAATGGAAGGCTCCTGGGCTATGTCAGTTGGTCAGAATGCGGTAGAAGCCCCAGAGCTCCTGAGAATCCAGCTGAGGTGAATTTACCAACACCTAGAAAGAACCAAGGCAGAAGCAGCATTTCTGATATTAGTTGCAGATTATGTAAAAGGTATGTACCAGACCTAGGTTTCTTGCCAATCATGATTGATTGATTGATTAACTCTTGCACTGTTACACATCGATTTCAACAATATAGTAATTGATAAAAAATATTTATGCTTACAGCTTTAATCAAAATTCATTTTCTAAGGAAAGGCATATTGAATGGAAAGCAGGCAACTTTTTATTTTCTCACTGAGTAATCTAAGCTTTTCAGTCCCCAAGACCCCAGTCTTGTGGCAGCTGATCTGAATAGCTGACAAAGTAACTAGAAGAAAATAAATAGAACTGTGGATATTAGTTTTACAAACTCAAATCTCTCTTGGCAGCCAATGCCACAGAATTGTTAATTAACGTAATGAGATTAGCGCTTCCCTCTGCTATCCTTCCCTCCATCTGCCCCTCCTTGTTTGGTGAAGGTACAAGGGGACAATGGGAGTGTGTGGGGGGGTAAAGGGACAATGGGAGTTGGGGGGTAAGGAGACAATGGGAGGTGGGGGTAAGGAGACAAGGGGAGGGGGGTAAGGAGATAATGGGAGGGGAGGTAAGGTGACAATGGGAGGAGGGTAAGGTGACAATGGGAGGAGGGTAAGGTGACAATGGGAGTAGAGGTTAAAGGGCAATGGGAGTGAGGGTAAGGGAACAATGGGAGTGGGGGTAAAAGGGACAATGGGAGAGAGGAGTAAGGGGACAATGGGAGTGGGAACATAAATTGATTACGAACAGGCAAGAGCTCATGCCAACTGTTAGATTTCTCCTTTCTTTCCTTTTTTTGGAAAAATCAACAAGAAGAAAACTCTAGACTTCTAGCAGTTTTGTAATTTTCTAAATTTTATAGTAAGCTGGCATAAAATTAAGCTTCACATAAAGTTGGTTTAATTGACTAATTACAAGGAAAATGTGAGAAAATATACACATATCCAGAGGGGGCCACATCAAAGTAATAAAAGGAAACTAAGACAGTTCTCTCTATATTTCCTGCCTTTTGTACCTTTAATCTTGGGCTTTGTCTTCTGGGAATTGCTTTTTTAAAATGAATTTCATTTTTATTTCTTTAAAGAAGATGGAATGCCAGTTCTAAAATTTTAGTCCACATAAAAATATGGTACATTCCATGCTAACCTCACAAAATTACAGCCTCTTTTAGCATACCTTCTGTACCAGCTTCTTGCCCAAAAAACAAAGCTTATAACCTTTTTCTGATCCTTGTTTCTTCCAGACCAATTTTGCTCCAAGGATACTTCCTGGAAAGTTGGAAAGCATAATCTCTGATCATCTCTATTGAGTAAATAACATTCTAAATGTACTGATTGCATACAATTGACACTTTATTTTACAGAGATGTTTGATTTTGAAATTTGCACCAAAGGTAGATCCCAATCTAACTGGCTCAGTGCATTTTTCAAGGACACAGAATTTGCCTAAAGCAGTTAATCAGGCTTATTCCTCTAGTATCTCTGGGGCTGGTCCCAGAACCAAATTAAAATTGAGAAATCTAAATTTTAGAAATGAAAGGAAACTTGGACACCAATGAAACCTTTCTCATTATGACACTATTGTTCTTCTGAGCTGAGGGACTTTCATTATTGCTGATTTTCTCAGTTTGCAGCATGTTCTGGTCGATAGTAAACCGCAGCAAGCATCTTCTATTCCTGTCAGATGAATCTTTTCCCCACTCTCTTGCTTATCATCCACTTCAAGTCCTTCTCTCCAACAAGTTCCCCCCACCCTTCAAAGTCAAACTCAAATAATTCTTGACATTGCAATGGGCACTTTTGCTCATTCCATCCTATAACAAATGACAACTTCTCTGAACTCCTTGGCATTCAATATCTATCTGTTTATGTGTATCCCTTTTCATTGCAGGCACTGCTTCATTACCTAACTCTAAGTCTATACCTACCTCTAACTTGCCTAAAAACTTCCTTAGGGAAGAAACCACATCTTAATTGTTTTTCTTAGACAGATATTAGCCCTTTTCTATGTTAGAGTTGCCACATAAAATACAGGGCAACCAGTTAACCAGAATTTCTTTGTTAAAAAAAATTTGCTAAATCTGACGACTCTAATTTATCTAAAAATAGTTGATAGATAAATACCTAATAGATAAATGGATGGCTCCCCAGTTTATCCATTTTATAAAAATTTTCTTCTCACTATTTATACCAATTGTCAACAGAGACACCAATAAACTTAAATGCTACCTCTTATTGAATCTTGGTGGCCCATACCTGGAATATTGAATAGGATACTATTAGAATTCATCAGAAGTAGGAGAGGTCAAAAAAAGAAACATTAAACTGGTCAGAAACATCAAGGCAGATGCCATTTTCAGGATAGAATCTAGAGTTTGGGACTCATCCAATTGAAAAGGCTGAGCTAAAAAATTCACCTTCAAACTAGAATCTTAACAGACACATTAGTGAAATGATTTGTTCCCCTCCCCAAATCCATTAATAGTAGGCTTGAAATGAAATTATTATTGACTGACTATATTTGTACGTGTCAGGCCTTTTACACACATTAATTCATTTTGTCTTAAGATAATTGTGCTAGAAAGTAAATATTAATATCCCTTCATCAAAGAGATGAGACAACTGAAGTTCGGAAAGCAAAATCAGGATTCAAATGCAGGATATGAGACCTGGGCTGTTTCTACTGTCCTAGTTGCCTCTCTAGATCCTTGTTACCTGAGTGGTATAAGTTAAGACCAATTAAAGGAAGCAAATATTCACTAGGTGAATGATACATATTTAAAAGCCCATTGGTGCACTGAGCAGGCTGGAAGCAAATATGAAGTGATGCAAAATTTATGTACAAATTTATGAATAAGAATGCCATTAGTAGAGGAGAATTTGCATAGAAATTACGTTTAAAATTGACATCAAAATCTACTAGGGAAGATGGAGGATTAGAGAGGTACAAGGTCCACTTCTCTCCCAGAAACACAGCTAGAAAACAGGCAGAAACTATCCAAAATAACTGTTCCAGGGCTCTCGAGACCAGGGAAGTGCTGGAAAAGCACCAAGAAGAGGGAGAGGTGAAGAGAAGGAGACTCTGTGTTGAAGATCTGTGAGTAACCCAGGAGCTGCTGTTACAGCACTCAACCCCACCCTTGGGGCAAACAGCTTCAGTTCCTCTGGTCCCTGGCAGGCTGCTATGGATTGAGACAGCTGCAGGGATCCACTTCCCCAGGAAAGGGGTAAGAGAGGGACACAGCCTACTGCTAATTCAGCTTTTGGCTAGAAAATTTGGTCTGCTGGATCCCATGGTTTCCACTGTTCCCAGCCAGCCACGGTCATCTATGCCATTGTCTTCACTTGGCAGCTGGCAGAAAGAGCTAAGGATAGCCTGCCTTCTCAAACACTGCCCTGACTGGTAGTGGCTGCTGCCTACATAGAAGGGAGTGGAAATCTCTTTCCTCTCTGGGAAAAGGGAGGATGTGCCAAGGAAACTTGCTTTGGATCAGCAAGTTGGAATTGTGAACTTGGCTCCAAAAAGCCTGGCCAGAGGGGCATCTTTCCCAAACATTGCATCATCACTGTGTACCCAGACATGGTTCCAGGGACCTTGAACAATATGATAAATATGATAAATGAACTGTACCTAATAGACACATGCAGATTCCTAGACATCAGCAAAAATTACAAGCCATGCTAAGAAACAGGGTGATATGACCTAGTCAAAGGAACAAAACAAAATGCCAGGCAAGACACAGGACTTGAGACAACTAATAAAGGAAGGTCAAATTAATCTCCTAAATCAACTCAAGGAGTTGAAGGAAAATATGGCCAAAGAGTAAATGACATTAAGAAAACACTGGGTGAACACAAAGAAGAAATGAGCAGCTGTTCAGGAAATCGAATGTTAGCATGAAGTACACCAATATATGTATTGTGGGGGATCCAGAAGGAGAAGAGAAGGGGAAAAGATTATTTGAGGAAATAATGGCCAAAAATGTCCCAACTCTTATGAAAGACATAAATATACATATCCAAGAAGTTCAACATACTCCAATATAATAAATCCAAATAGACCTATTCTCAGACATCTACTATTCAGAATGTCAAATGCCAATATAAAGAGAATTCTGAAAGCAACAAGAGAAAAGTGATCCATCACATATTGGGGACATCCAGTAAGACTTAGTGTGGATTTCTCATCAGAAACCACGGAGAGAAGACGACAGTAGTATGCTTTATTTAAGATACTGAAAGAGAAACTGCCAGCCATGAATTATTTATCCAGCAAAACTGTCCTGCAATAATGAGGGTGAGTTTAAAATATTCACAGATTAACAGTAACTAAGAGAGTTCATAAACAAGAGGCTGGCTTTATATGAAATACTAAAAGGAGTTCTGCAGGCTGAAAGGAAAATGCAGGCAAGGGATGCTTGGGAGAGAGTGTAGAAATGAAGATTATCAGAAAGGGTAACCAAACGAGCAAAAAGACTGACAAAAATAAGATATGACATATGAAAGTCAAAGGTTAAAATGGTCAAAATATGTGATGACTATTTTGTAATAACATTGAATGTAAATGGATTAAACTCCCCAATCAAAAGTCACAGGCTAACAGAATGGATTAAAAAAATATGAGTCATCCATATGTTGTCTATGAGAGACTCACCTTAGACCCAAGGATACAAATAAGCTGAAAATGAAAGGAAATGGAAAAAGGCATTTCACACAAACAGTAACCAAAAAAGAGCAGGAGTAGCTATATTAATATCAGACAAAACAGATTTTAAATGTAATAAGGTTATGAGTAGGCCATTATATATTAATAAAAGGGGCAATCCACTAGGAAGCAATAATCATAAATACCTATGCACTTAACCAGGGTGCCCCAAAACACATGGCAAATGAAAGGAGAAATAGATGTCCCTTTAATAATAGTTGGAGACTTCAATACACCACTCACATCAATAGATAGAACTAGACAGAGGATCAACAAGGAAATAGGGAACTTGAACAATATGATAAATAAACTATACCTAATAGATACATGCATAACACTGCATCCCATAACAGCAGGATAAATATTCCTTTCAAGTGCACATGGGCCTTTCTCTAGGATAGACCATATTTTGGGTCACAAAACAGTTATCAATAAATGTAAAGAGATTGAAATTATACAAAGCAACTTCATTGATCATAATGGAATGAAGCTGGAAATCAATAATAGGCAGGAATAGGGGTAATTCACATATATGGTGGCTAAACAACACACTCTTAAACAATCAGTGGGTCAAAGACGAACCTGCAAAAGAAATCAGTAAATATCTCGAGATGAACGAAAACAAGAATACAACCTTTCAAAAATTATGGGATGCAGAGATAGCAGTGCTGAGAGGGAAATATATAACCCTAAATTCCTAGAATAAAAGGGAAGAAAGAGCTAAAATCAAAGACCTAACTGATCACCTGAAGGAACTAGAAAAAGAAGAGCAAATTAATTCCAAAGCAACCAGAAGGAATGAAATAACAAAGATTAGGGCTGAAATAAATGAAATTGAGAACAAAAAAGCAGAATCAACAAAACCAAAAGCTGGTTCTTTGAGAAGATCGATAAAATCGACAAACTCTTAACTAGTCTAACAAAAAAAGACAGAAGATGCAAATAAATAAAATAAAGAATGAAAGGAGGGACATTACTACTGTCAACACAGAAATAAAAACAAATCATAAGAGGATATTATGAAAAACTATATGCCAACAATTCAGACAATGTAGATGAAATGGACAAAGTCCTAAAAACACACAACCTACAATGACTATAGAAGAAATACAAGATCTCAACAAATCAATCACAATTAAGGAGATTGAATCAGTCATCAAAAATCTGCCAGAAAGGAAAAGCCCAGGACCAGATAGCTTCACAGGTGAATTCTACCAAACATTTTGAGAATAATAAATATCATTCCTTCTCAAACTCTTCCAAAATATTGAACAGGAAAATTACCTAAATCTTTTTATGAAGCCAACATCACCCTAATACCAAAGCCAGATAAAGACTATAAGAAAAAAAATTACAGACCAAGCTTTCTAAGGAACATGGATACAAAAATTCTCAACAAAATACTTGCAAATAGAATCCAACAGCATATTAAAAGAATTATACAACACAATCAAGGTGGGGTTTTTTCTGATATGGAAGGGTGATCGAACACAAGAAAATCAGTTGACATAATATTCCACATTAACAAATAAAAGGACAAAAAACATATCAACTTGTATGATGCAGAAAGAGTATTTGACAAAATCCAACATTCCTTCTTGATAAAAAATAATAATAATAATAAACACTTTAAAAGATAGGAATAGAAGGGAACTCCCTCAAGATGATAAAGGACATATATTAAAGACCCACAGCCAACATCATTCTCAGTGGGAAAGGTTGAAACTTTCCCTCCAAGATTGGGAACAAGACAAGGATACCCACTGTTATTCAACATTGTGCTAGAAGTTCTAGCTAGAGCAACTGGGTAAGAAAAAGGAATAAAAGGCATCCAAAATTGGAAAAGAAGTAAAACTCTCAGTATTCGCAGATGACATGATTCTATATTTAGAAAACTTTGAAAGATCTACCACAAGCTACTAGAGCTAATGGACAAATTCGACAAAGTGGCAGAATACAAGATCAACATGCAAAAATCAGCAGTGTTTTTATACACTAGTAATGAACAAGACCTGAACATATAAAACTACAAAACTGTGTGAAAAGAAATTAAAGATGACCTAAACAAGTGGAAGGACATTCTGTGTTCATGAATTAGATGACTAAATTTCGTGAAGCTATCAGTTCTGCCCAAATTGATCTACAGATTCAATGTAATCCCAACCAAAATTCCAGCAACCTACTTTACAGAAATAGAAAAGTCAATTACCAAAATTATTTGGAAGGGAAATAGTCCCCGAATAGCTAAAACATCCTTTAAAAGAAGGGTGAAGTCGAAGGACTCTTGCTTCCTGACCTCAAGGCATATTGCAAAGCTACACTGGTCAAAACAGCATGGTATTAGCATAAAATAAGCACCTGATCAATGAAATTGAAGTGAAGACTTCAGAAATAGACCCTCAACTTTACAGTCAATTGATTTTTGACAAGCCTATCTAGTCCAATTTACTGGAACAAAACAGGCTCTTCAACAAATGGTGCTGGGAAAACTGGATATGCATTTCAAAAGATTGAAAGAGGACCCCTGTCACACTCCCTACACAAGAATAGACTCAAAGTGGGCCAAAGACCTAAACATAAAAGCCAATACCATAAAACTCCCAGAAGATAATATAGGAAAGCATCTTTGAGATTTAATGGTAGGCAGTGGTTTCTTAGACCTCAAACCTAAAGCATGAATAACAAAAGAAAAAGACAGATAAATCGGACCTCCTCAAAATTAAATACTTTTGCACCTCAAGAGACTTTGTCTAGAGGGTGAAAAGGCAACTCAATGGGAGAAAATATTTGGAAATCATATATCCAATAAGGGTTTACTATCCATGATGTATAAAGAGATCCTGCAACTTAACAATAAAAAAACAAAGGACTCAGTTAAAAAATGGGCAAAGACCTGATGGGACATTTTCACAAAGAGGAAATACAAATGGAAAAAAAAATACCACATGAAAAGATGTTCAATATCACTGGCTATGAGGGAAATGCAAATCAAAACTACAATGAAATATCATTTCATACCTATGAGAATGGCCAATATTTTAAAGAAACAAGGAAACTACAAGTGTTGGAGAGGATGTGGAGAAACAGGAACGCTTATCCATTGTTGGTGTGAATGTAGAATGGTACAGCCACCGTAGAAATCTGTTTGGCAGTTCCTAAGGAAATTAGATATAAATCTGCCTTGTGATCCAACAATAACATTACTAGGTTTATACCCAGAGGAACTGAGAGCAGGGACACCAACAGATGATTGCACACTGGTGTTCATAGCGGCATTATTCACAATTGCCAAAAGATGGAAACAACCCAGGCGCCCATCAGCCAATAAATGGATAAACGAATTGTGGCTTATACATATGATGGAATATTCTTCAGCTTCAAGAAGAAATGAAGTTTGTAAAGCATATAACAACATGGATGAATCTGGAGGAAATTGGGTTGAATGAAGCAAGCCTGACACAAAGACACATATTGTATGATTTCACTATTATGAACTAAATATAATGAGCAAACTCCTGGAGTTAATAGCTAGAATATAAGTCACCAGAGAAAAGAATGTGGTTAGAGAATAGAAAGCTCAGGTTTAATCACCAGAAGATAGAATGAGGTTGGAAAATGGGGAGCTGATGCTTAATTTGTTAAGAATTTGCAATAAGTTTGATTGTAAATGTTTGGAAATGGCTAGAGGTGGTGGTAGCTAGCAAACTATAGTGAGTAAAATTCACAGCACTAATATGAGGGTGTGATTGTGGTCGAAAGGGGAAATTTAGGGTCATGTATGGCACTAGAAGGAAAGCAGGAGGATGAAACATGGGACAGTATAGCAAAGTGAACACTGCTGTGGATAACTGTAGTCAGTAGTACAAATACAAAAATGTTCTTCCATGAATCAGAACAAATGTACATTATTATTACAAGATGTTAATAACAGGGTGGTATATGGGCAAAAACACACCTAAAGCAAATGATGGACTGTAGTGAATAGTAATATATTACTATTTTTCCAATTGTAAAATTTTTTGAAATGGTGCTCAGTGAAAGGAACCAGATGCAAAGTACTAGATAAAATGTAAATATAAATAAATTTACAGAGACGGAATTAGATTAACAGTTATGTATGGCTGGTGAAGGATAGAGGAATTGAGAGATGACTGCTACAGGGTGGGGGTGTTAATTTTGGAGTAATGAAAATGCTCTAAAATTGATTGCAGTGATGAATGCACAACTCTGATTATACCAAAAGCCATTGAAAATATACTTTAGATGGATTATATGGTATGTGAGTATATCTCAATAAAACTGCTTTTAAAAAAACAAAATTACTAGGACTTCAAGAACACCTGGCTAAACTGACATGAGGTCTATTTAAGAATGACCTGCTCCATTTTCCTGTAGAAATGAAGAACTTAATACAAAATCCATATACTTCATTATCTTCTAGCATTCTTGGGAGTTACAAAAGTTGAAGATTGTATTGTAAGAGGAAATGGGTCTATAACCACAGTGTCTGGACTGCCTCGTGCTGGATCTTTAGCTGTATGACAGCAGAATAAGTGACAAGCAATCTTGACTCAGTTTCTTCATTTGAGAATGAGCAGCTGATTTCTAAATTCCTACCCAGTGTACATTGAAGGGCCTGGTACATCTTGCCTTTATTTCATAATTATGTCAATGCTTTTAAACTGGCATGCTCTTTCTCCCCACAACTTAAATAGAATGTTTCTTCCCTTTGCATGGTTGTCATTCATTTATTCAATTAATTGACCTCCTACCATATGTCAAGCACTGTGCAAGGTACTGGGAATATAAGTAGTGTACAAGAGAGCCAAAGTACTCACTTTTATTAAGCTAACAATCTATTGAAAGAGCCCCTAAAATAATAAATCCATAGTTTCAATGTTAATAACTGCTTTGAAGGAAAATACAGACTCCTGATAAACAATTTACAGCTTAACTTAAGTCTGCCGGGTCAGGGAAAACTTCCTGGAGGACATGAACATGTAAATTTAGACTTGATCTGAGGAGAAATCGACAGATAAAAAGGTTGGGAAAGAGCATGCCTGGTGTAGGGAACAGCAGCTGTGAAGGTTCTGATCCCAGAAGGAGCTTAGCACTAAGAGGAAACTAAAGAAGGCCAAGCAGGGATGAAAGAGAGTGAGGACAGAATCGCTTGAGATGGCCAGTCAGCAAAGGCAGCCTGTGAACCGGCGTAAAATGTTGGACTTGAGCCTTATTGCCAGGAACTCCATTAAAGGATTTCAACTGGAGAATGGACAAGACTTTTACACTTATTAAAATATTCTCTTTGCTGTTTGGAATAGATTCCAGAGAGGCATGAAAGGATATCAGAACAAATAGAAGGCTTAGACAGCTTGAGTTAAGCCAGTGAACACAGAGGTGGAGAGAACAGACATATTTTGGGTATATTTGGAAGCTGGAAGGCCAGTAGTTGGTGAAGGTAGCCAGTAGAGGGGTAGAGGTATCAAGAATGGCTTGAGGGGCCGGCTGTATAGCCCAGTGGATAAGGGCGCCGGCATACCACATGGCAGGTTCCGGGTTCGGTTCCTGGGGACCTCTCCTAGCGGGCAGACCGCCTTGAGAATGGCAAGCCGCCATGGGCGGGCAGAGCCGCCGTGGGCAGGGCAAAAAGCTGCCACGGACAGGGCAAAAGCCGCCACGGGCAGGGCAGGTCGCTCGCGAATGGAGCGCAGCCAGCCACCCGTGAACT
>PVKH010032708.1:0-12322 GCA_004027955.1 Chaetophractus vellerosus | reverse complement strand
CAGCCAGGATGTAGTCACCAAAAACTATGTGGGTGCCCAGGTAAAGTCTCTCACCAATACTTGGCTTTCAAACACCCCCACCTGGACATTATTTCCTGCTAATGTCTCAAAGGCCTACACAGCTAGAGCATGGAGCGCATTTGACATAACCAGTTTGATTGTCCAGGACCCCAGTTTTGCTGTAGAGGAATACCTAGAGATCTACATCAACAACTGTGGGCAACTACCTTGATTACAACAATATAAATGATCTCATAATGGACCGCATTACCAATTCTGGAGGCATATCATTCTTCCAAACATCCAGACTCACGATAATAGTCTTTAATTAGGTGTGCTACCAACGTACCAACTCTGTATCACCCCAGCTGGAGTAAATGGCACATGCGCAGTTTGCCTAGAGATTTGAGCAAAATCAAGTAACCTGCACACATATTGTAGCAGTTTGGTACTATTTATGAATTCCAAAAATAGATATTGGATTATGTTTGTGAACTGGTCTGTTCTTCTGGGCATATTGTATTGGGTTCAGAGGTTTCACTTTTACTTGATTGAGTTGTGATTAAGGCTTTGATTGGGCCACGTCAGTGGGACTCCATAGAAAACTCAACGGCAGAGGAGAGAGTTAGAGTTTAACGCTGCCCCCCCCCCCCCCAGGAAGTAAATACACAGAAAAGCAGTTACGTAAGGAAAGAGAGACACGGCAGAGGCCCTGGGAAGAGAGACTAGCCATTCACCTGATAGTTTACAGCTAGCCTTGTGGAGAGAACAAAGCAGCGGATCCCAGAGATAAACAAGCCCCAGGGAGAGAAGTGAGCCCTCTAACCTACAGTTGAAAACAGAAGGAGCTGGGACCACGGAGCAGTAGGAGGAAGAGGAAGCCTGAACTCTTGCAGACATTAGCAGCCATCTTACTCTAACATGTGGCAACAGACTTTGGTGAGGGAAGTAACTCATGCTTTATGGACTAGTAACTGTAAGTTTCTACCCCAAATAAATACCCTTTATAAAAGCCAACAGATTTCTGGTATTTTGCATCAGCACCTATTTCGCTGACTAATACACATGGCAAACTACTCCTTGTGGCATTCTTGTTAAGAAAAATACACACTATACCCCTCCTACACCTTAGGACTAAAACACTCAGACTGTGGCCTAAGGCCTGAATCCCTTTCTGCTGCAATCCCCACCATGCATCTGCTATTGAGCTTGTCACGTACTGCTGCATACCAGCACAGGATAAGAAGCAACCTGGCACACCACTGTACCCAGAATTGTCCATTGAGGCTCCCACTTAGCCCACACCTTGGCACAGCAGTCCCTGATACCAGCATTCTGATAGGCCAGTCCAACAGGCTACAACATATATGCCAACCTACCAACTCAAACAAATGCTTGAGAATGAGTAAGAGACGCAAACAGCACTATATAAAAAATACCACTGCCACATTAACATTGTAAATGTCAGAGATACTGCTCTAGTTGCCACCAGCATGGACACAGGTATTGGCAGTGTGGTCCTCTTACCCACCATTATAACCATACTGGCTCTTGCAGATGTGAAACTGGGATGTGGCATTCTCAGAGTGCCCAGAAAACTCATTAGTCACTGCCTGGCCATCAAAGCCAAGGGGCATGACAAGATCTGATTTCTGGCTGACAGCAAGCTGAACATAATTGGAGACCATGTGCCCATTGCATTCATGTAGATGGCAAAACCTCAGATCACAAATCATAGTTCATCCTCAATGAGATGGGAAAATACACCAAGATGAAGCAGGAGATTCAGGCTGGCACCAAGAAGATTCACGCTGCAATGGCCATCAATGAGGAGAAAAAAACTCCCTCATCCAGCAAATAGAGAGGGGAGGCCCAGGCCAATATTATAAAAAGCTGGCTACTCTCCCCTCTCAATTGGAGGTGGAGTAGACATCACCATCCCAGGCACCTCAGGATTGGGGAAAGACCTATGGATTAGAGTGGACTTACTGGTATTCTACTATGGACATATCGTGGTTCTAGCAATGGAAGAAATTACAACATTGATGTGGAGCCAGTGGCCACTGGAGGCTCTGGGGGCAGGGACAGGGAAAAACAGTTGTAATACAGGGGCTTTTTCGGGACTTGGGAATCATCCTGAATGACACTGCAATGAGAGATATAGGCCATTTTACATCATCACATAACATGCAGAACTGTGGGACAGAGAGTGTAGACTATAATGTGAACTATGGTCCATGCTTAATGGCAAAGCCCAGTATGTGTTTATCAATTGCAGTAAATGTGCCACACTAATGAAGGATGTTTATGGGGGAAGGTGTGGGAGGTGTGAGAAGTGGGGCATATGGGAATCCCTATATTTTTTTGTGTAACAATTATTTAATCTAAGTATCTTTTAAAAAATAAAAAAAATATTTAAAAAATAAATGTAAATGGATTAAAAAAAAAAAAGCTGGCTACTCAATGCAATGGGCCTGTATTTGCTAGAAAAACAGCAACTAGCTGGATGACCCACCAACACAGTATACTTAATAGCCATGTTTTTGCCCATCCAGGGAGCATCCACCACATACAACATCACTGTGGTGCCTTTGGCATGGTAGCCCATTGTATGACCCTCCATGTGATCTTTAATGTAGCCTTTAGTGGGATGGGTCTTTGTATGGCCTTTTATGTCTTGACTTTTCTAACGGTTGCCTTCCATTCTTTCTGGAATCTATTCAAGCTGGGTGTAGATCTAATCCTATGACTAAGACTTAGTCTATTAACTAGGACCTATGACACAAATCAGCTGGAAATTCTCCTTCTCAGTTTTTCTCCTCTGCAGCCAAGAAAAAAAATGATACATCATCACCCGGAAGTCTGAAAATCCCCTTCTCTTTACCCAGCCATGCATTCAGGCATAGTGTGACTAATTTCCTACTTATACAATACCAGTTTTCTTGATGTTTCTGCAGAGAAATTATATAAAGGCTATATATTTTCCTTTACTTAGAGTTTAACAGATATTTCTGAGTATAACAAACTTGTCTCATTGTGACCAAGAACATGAATATATATAGACAGTCACAGAGAAGAGTTTTTTAAATTTTTGGAGCACCTGGTAAAGGAATCAAAGCTGGAGAAAACAAGAGAGAAAGGATCAGAAAGTCAAATAAAAACTTGGAGACCACAGAAGCTCAATTACAACTGGTTGAAGAGCACATAAAAATGACTGAATCTATGGTAGAAGTGGGGATGGAGAGCCTAGACACTGTGGCTATTGATATCAGTCTCTTGAGGCTGAAGACTTAGCTGCTCTCAGGTTTAGGTACACCAACACTTTTGGGAGCCATTCTAGGTATTCTAATGAGGCCTTCCAGCCCAAAATGGCTCACACAGTTAAGTATATAAATGTCTTCAGGTATTATTAAGGATGTAGAGAATCTAGGTTAGTGAGGGTAGTTGATCATCCCTGGGACTCTCCTTGCTGGTTTGTTGTTGTTGTTGCTGTTGTTGTAATCATTGTGTGCTATGAGAAATGAGTCTGGAGGACTTGTCATGTGCTAAGAGCTGGCTTGTTCACCCCTCCTGCTGGTGTTGAAAATACATTCTTTTCAAGTGTGAAAGAACATTTACCAGATAAACCATATGTTGGGCCATAAGGCAAGTTTAAAAAAATATTGGGGCCGGCTCGATAGCCCAGTGGATAGGGCGCCGGCATACCACATGGGAGGCCCTGGGTTCGATTCCCGGGGACCTCTCCTAGCGGGCAGACCGCCTTGAGAATGGCAAGCCGCCATGGGCGGGCCGGAGCCACCGTGGGCAGGGCAAGAAGCTGCCACGGACATGGCAAGAGCCGCCACGGGCGATGGAGCGCAGCCAGCCACCCGCGAACTGAAAGCCGGCCGTGAACGGACGCAGAGACCGCCCACAAGCGGGGAAAGCCACGCCTGCGCAGTGACCACTCTCGGCGCATCGCCGCAGCGGGGGGAAGGGGAGATATGTAATAAAATAAATAAATCTTTAAAAAAAATAAATAAATAAATAAATAAAAAAATAGAAAAGAATACAAGCCAAATGAAGTATATTATTCTGACTACAGTGCAATAAAATTAGGAATATATACACTAAAATATCTGGAAAATCTCCAAATACTTGGAAACAAAATAACACTAGAAGTACATTGGAAAACATTTTGAAATGAACATAAATGAAAATGCAATATATCAAATTTGAAAAATACAAAAAATAAATAAACAGCAGTACTGAGAGAGAAATATACAGCACTAAAACACCTGTGGTTAGAGAAGAAAAAAGGTCTCAAATCAATGACTTCATCTTCTACCTTAAGAAACTATAAAAAATAAGAGCAAATGAAACCCAAAGTAAGCAGATTGAGGGAAAATATTTGCAAATCATATATCTGATGAAGAACTCATATCCATAATATTTTTTTAAAAACACCCTAAAAACTCAATAAGAAAACAACCCAATTTTAAAATGGGCAGAAATTTGAACAAATACATCACCAAAGAAGATATGTCGATGGCAAATAAGTACATGAAAAGATCATTAGCCATTAGAGAAATGTAAATTAAAATCACAATGAAATACCACAACATATCTAATAGAACAGCTAAAATTAAAAAGACTGACCATACCAAGAATTGATGAGGATGTATAGAAACTGGAACCTTCCTACACATCTAGCAAGAATGTAAAATGATATAACCACTTTGGGAAATAGTTTGGCAGTTTCTTCAAAAATTAAACATATACCAAATAAATGACCCAGCCATTCCACCTAGGTATTTACCCATGAGAAAGAAAGCATAAGTTCTTATTAGATATACACTGGCAAATGAGGAGCTCAAAGTCTATGAGAGAATAAAAACAAGTTAAATAGGTAATTACTATAGTATGTGATAGTGCCAATGGTACTGACAGAGCAAAGAGAAGGGACATATTAATTCACATCTAGGTAATCAGGGAAAACGTCCTAGAGGAAATGAGGTATAAACTAAAACCCGAGTAGCAGTTAGCCAAATTTCACTCCTAAAGAAACACTGCGGTATGAAGGCCCAGAGGTAGACAGCAGCCTGTTACAGAAAATCAGTGAAATTACAATATGTCTTAAGCTTAGTGAAATAACGCTGGAAAGGTAAATGAGGGACAAAGCTTTATAAACAATGACAAGGATTTTTGGATTTCATTCTAATAGCAATGAAGAAGCACTGAATTTAAAGCAGGAGACTGACGATCAAAATTGGATTCTTGAAGGAAAACACCAAAACTCTGTAATGTAGTATAGAATATGGATTATAGGAAGCAGGATGGGAAACAGGGAGCATAGTTAAGAGGCTATTTTATAAGCCCAGGCAAGAAACTGAAGGTAATAAATGGGCATGAAGAAAATAGAAACATTGTGAGAAATTTAGGAGGTAAAATCACCATAATTTAATATATAACTAGATAAGGGAAGTGAGGGAGAGGCACAAAGATGCCCAATCTCTGATTTGGGCCACTGGGAGAGCACACTAATATTCTTCTGTAATACTTGCCATTGTATGTAGGTCCACTGTCCACACTTCCTCCATATCCTTTAGTCTCACAATTGGGGGGAGCCCAGCCATTTTCACAGTGACAATTCTTATTGCTATTACATACCTTCAAAATAATCAACAGACCAGTTTTGTTAATTATGTATGCTACTCAAAAATGGAAACCAAAACAAGGAATAAATTAAGGCAAATTCATAGACAGCCTTTTTTAAAAAATTAAAGCAGTTTTATTCACACACCATACAATCTACCCAAAGGGTACAATCAATGACTCTCAGCGTAATCACAGAGTTGTGCACTCACTACCACAATCGATTTTAGCATATTTTCTTCATAGACAGTCTTTTTAAGAATGAAAAATTTATTGGGCATCTAAATTCCCCAATATCTAAAAATCTGGGAAAGTCTCGCCTAATTCTCTCTGAGAATTCTCATTACTCGCCATTACTTTTATTAACAAATCCAAAGAAAATATTACCTACCCCATGTCCATGACACATTTTCTGAACATCACAGTCATAATTCAGAACAGAAGCATTTACACATTGGAAGTTTCTACATATCTGGGGGGGGAAAAAGTGAACTAATAAGTAAAGAAAAAGTGAACACATTAACAAAGAAGAACCCATTAAAAAAATATGGGCACAGAGCATTTCATTGACAAACTCTTTCAAGCATTCAAGTAATGGTTGAGTCCCATATTATATATTTGATAATGTAGAAATAAATAACTGTAATTGACACAGAACTAATGATTTTAAAAAAAATGACACAAAGTCTAAAAAAAAAGATAAAGCAACAATATATTCTGCCAAGCAAAGATATAAAGATTGTTAAGTAAAATATTCACAAATATATTTTTTCTATCATAAGTGATCACTTAAAATTGATCCCAGGACTATAAGGAAGGTTCAATAATAGAAAACCTTTTACTATGCTCTCTCACACAAATGGATCAAATATTAAAACCTTATCATCACTACAACAAATACCAAAAGGGCATTTGACAAATTTGAGACATTTTAATTTTTAAATCTCTTCCAAAATAATAACAACAGGATTCTTGGTTGACAAGGTGAAGCCTATTTTCCAGTATCATGATTATTGATGAAGCAATAGACATCTAGTAAAATCACCACTGAAAACAAATCACTATTAATTTATATGGTTTTATATATAGTTCATACAAATGAATGCTAAATATTGAAAGAGATAAAATGCAGGATTATCAGAGAAAATATTAAAGACCTAAAGGAATCACCTAAAAACTTGTTAGAAAATTATCAGTTTCCTAGCAAACTGACGTTTTTCTGAAAACTGCACTTCTATGATATTTAGAAAGACTAACCTTTTTAAAGATTGCTGACTTTTTTTTTTGAGGTCCAGGGATTGAACCTGGGACCTCGTATGTGGGAAGCTGGCACTCAACCACTGAGCCACATCAATTCCCCTGAGTTGGTTTTTTGTTGTTGTTGTTTGGTTTGCTTGTTGTTTGTTTTGTTTTGGTTTTTTTGGAGTCACAGGGACCTTCTATGTGGGAAGCAGGCATTCAACTGCTTAAGCCACATCCGCTCCCCTGACTACTCTTTAAATTTTATTAGGTAACCAACTGTACTAGATCAGAATGTTTAAATGCTATAATGAAATAAAGAGCAATTAGAGAACAAACGTAAAATGAGACAATATTAGTTATCTTTATTATTCTAAAAAGTACATAGGTTTGGGCAGAGGATCCTCAAATTCTGTTTCTTGCAATAATTTTAATTAAGAAATATATCCATATGATTATAAATTCAAAGGTACAAGGAGTGCTGTCATCAATATGGTGACAAAAGACATCCCCTCCAAGAGAATCGCCTCAGAAACAACTAACAAAATGACAAACGTCACTTGTTTGGAACTCTAAAGGATGATAGAGACTGGAAAAGAACTCCACAAACCCCTAATTAAAAAAAAAAAAACAACCTCAGAGAAAAGGTAGGAAATTTATGACCCAGACCTACAAGTCTGGAACCCTCCTCCTCATTTGATCTTGGAAAGTCTATAAGTGTCACAAAATAGCATGGCCCAGGACCCTCTGCTGTGGATACAGACAATAGAGCCACTCATAGCAGCAAGTTAGAACCCCAAGCATATCCAGGCACAGAGATGCAAGGACACAGAGACCCAGGAGAGAACATAAGCATATGAGGAGCAACACATACAAAAGCACCCTCAGAACTGTTGGCAAGAGATACACACACTCAATTCAGTCTCTGATTGCTGGATTACCTAAAGGAAAAAACAGACTTTTTGGATTGACCCCATTTTGCTCTCTGGGGCAGGACACCCTAATGGGGACGTAACTGTAGGCAGAAAAGTCACACAGGAAAAAAGAAAAAGAAAAAAGAAAAAAAAAAAAAAAAAAAAAAAAAAAAAAAAAAAAAAAAAAAAAAAAAAAAAAAAGGAAGGGGAAACTGAACTATGACTGAACTATGGTTAGTCAGGACAGGTCCCCAACTGAAAAGTGTAATGAAAACAGGGCAATGAGTAAGGGAGAGAAGTTAAATAAATCATTGGAGCTAAGGAGAAAATTATGTAACAACAACAAACAGAAAAGCTCAGGATTCCCAGAGAAGGAACAGAGGAAATAAAGCTTTCTTCTGAAGGTAAAATATTGCAAACAAATGGCAATCTTAAAGTTGTACTGCATGTCCAGGGCAAGAATCAAGTGTAGTAGACATGAGAAAATCTGAATAAACACAGGCTACTCTAAAGGTCCAATATAAGTTGGATCAAGAGTCAAAGAAGAGCTCTAACACAAAGCCAATCTAAAATAAAACTCTAGACAAGAGGGGGAAACTGACCTTCCAGAGTAATTAGCATATCAAAATAATCAGATGCACAGACATCAGAAATAAATGTCAAGCCATACTAAGAAACAGAAAGATATGGCTCGGTCAACAAAAAAATTAAAACTTAGAGGAGATACAGAATTTGAAAAAACTAATCAAGGAAGTTCAAACGAATCTCCTAAATTAATTCAAGGAGATGAAGGAAAATAGAGAAAGAAATAAACAAATGCTGGATATAGAACTAAAGGATATTGAGAAGACAATGTGTGATAAAAAGAAGAATTAGAAAGTGTAAAAAGAAGCATAACAGAAACTATGGGGATGAAAGGCAAAATAATGCAGATTAAACATAAACCAGAGAGAAATTTTTTTTTAATTAAAAATATACTAGAGGCATACAACAGCAGATATGAACAGGCAGAAGAAAGAATCAGTGGACTAGAAGACAGGACAATTGAAATCCTATAGTCAGAAGAAAAGATAGAGAAAAGAACAGAAAAAAGTTGATCAGGTCTCAGGGCCCTGAGTAACAGCATGAAGCATATCAACATACATGTCATGGGAGTTCAAAAAAAAGATGATGAAAAGGGAAACTGGAGAGAAAGAATATTTGAGGAAATAATGGCCAAAAACTTCCCAATTCTTATGAAAAATAATTATATATCTCCAAGAAGTGCAATGTACCCCAAACAGAATAAATCCTAATAGATCTATTGCGAGGTGCATACTAATCAGAATGTCAAATGCCAAAAATAAAGACAGAATTCTGAAAGCAGCAAGAGAAGTGATTCATCACATTTAAGGGATCCTCAATAAAACTGATTTCTCATCGGAAACCATAGAGGCAAAAAGGCAGTGGGATTATATCTTTAAGATACAGAAAGAGAAAAACTGCCAGTCAAAAATTCTTTATCCTGCAAAACTGTGTGCTTCAAAAATGAGGGGGTAGGAAGGGAATGTGGCTCAGTGGTTGGGTGCCTGATTCCCACATACAAGGTCCTAGGTTCAATCCCCAGTAGCACCTAAAAAAAAAAAAAAAGTTATTATTTTAAATGAGGGGCTATTTAAAATATTCAAAGATAAACTGAGAGTTTGTCACCAAAAGACCTGCCCTACAAGAATTGCTAAAGGAAGTTCTTCAGATTGAAAGGAAAAGATGGGAGAAAGTAGCTTAGAGCAGTGTTAAGAAGTGAAGCTCTTCAGTAAAGTTAATTAAAAGGGTAAATGCAAAACACAACAGCACTTATCCTCAACCTATACTAACTCTAGAAGAAATAGAAGATCTCAACAGACCAATGACTAGTACAGATATTGAATGAGCAATCAAAAACCTCCCAAAGAAAAAGCCCAGGACCAGATGCATTCACTGGTCAATTTTACCAACATTCCAAGACGACTTAACTCAAATTTTGTTCAAACTCTTCCTAAAAATTGAAGAGGTGAGAAGATTCCCAAACTCATTTTATAAGGCCAATATCAAACTCATACCAAAGCCAAATAAGGACACTATAGGAAAAGAAAATTACAGAACATTATCTTTTATGAATACAGATGTAAAAATGGTCAACAAAAGAATAGCAAACAACATCACTGAAAGAATTATACACCATGATTCAACTATAATGTAACCCAGGTATGCCATGATGGTTCACCGTAAGAAAATAAATTCATGTAATATACTAGAGTAATGGAATGAAGTAAAAAAAAAAAAAAAAATCACATGATCATCTTAAATGATGAAGAAAAGGCATCTGACAAAACACAGCACACTTTCTTGATAAAAACACTTGGGAAAATAGGGATAGAAGCAAACTTCTTTAACATGATAAATATATGAAAAACCACAGCTAACAAAGCCACTGTGGAAGACAGTTTGGCAGTTCCCCAGAAAGCTAAAAATAGAACTACCACATGATCCAGAAATCCCACTCCCACATATACCCAAACAAACTGGAAGAAGGGACTTGAACAGATATTTGTACAGCTATGTTAATAGTGGCACTAGTCACAACTGCCAAAATATGGAAGCAACCCAAGTATCCATCAATCTCTGAACAGATAAATAAAATGTGTTATATACATACAATAGAATATTATTCAGCCATAAAAAAGGGTTATCTGAGAATGGGGTGGCAATAGGGAATGGGAAGTTAAGGCTTAAAATGTACAAGGTTCCTATTTGGAATGATGAAAATGTTTTTGTAATCAACGGTGATGATGATGGTAGCACAATGACTGAGAACACAATTAACAGCACTGAAATATATCTGAATGTCATTAAATCAGGAAATGTTAGATCGTATATATGGTAACAGAATTTTTAAAAATCCATGGAACTACACTACACAAACAGTGAACCCTATATTAAACCATGGACTTTAACAGCACAATTATATAAATGGGCCATCATCAATTTTAACAAATGTTCCACACCAATACAGGTTGTTGGTAGTGGGTAGTACATGGGAAACCTGTATTTCATGCATAATTGCTTTGTAAACCACAAATTCCCTAAGAAAGATAAAAAAATTAAAACAAGATAAAGAATATGTGTTCCTAAGAATGACATGAAACCAAGACAAAACAGTTAAGACTGAAGGCTATGACTCCAAGCCAAAAGAGAAATGACAAACTATAGAAAATATTTACAAGAGATATTATTGACTGATGGTTAATATTGTTAATATATGAGAAGCCATGCAAAACTGAGAAAATGACAACCCAGCAGAAATATATTAATATGAACTTCTCAGGATAAAAAATGCATAGAACTAGTAAAGATATGAAAAGATACCCAAGCAGGGAAATACAAACCAAAAGAATAATGAGGCTTTCTGCCACTTAATAAGGATGCCAAAATTAATAAGACTGATATATACAAATCCTCACGTACAACTATTGGAAATGTAAATTATTACCACCTTATTGAAAGGTAAATCAGCAGTTTCTATTAATATTTTTTTAAAGATTTATTTTTTTTATTTATTACATATCCCCTCCCCCCTTTCTGCTTGCTCTCGCTGTGTGTCTATTCCTTGTTCCTCTCTGTCTGCTCTGTCTCCCCGCCATTGCGGAGACGCGCCGAGACCGGTTACTGTGCAGGCGGCTTTGCCCCGCTTGTGGGTGGCTTCTGCTTCTACTCATGGCCAGCTCTGCTTCAGTTCGCGGGTGGCTGGCTGCGCTCCATTCGTGGCCAACCTGCCCTGCCCGTGGCAGCTTTGCCCTGTCCGTGGCAGCTTTTTGCCCTGCCCACGGCGGCTGTGCCCGCCCATGCGGCTTGCCCTTCTCAAGGCGGTCTGCCCGCTGGGCGAGGTCCCCAGGAACCAAACCCGGGGCCTCCCATGTGGTATACCGGCACCCTATCCACTGGGCTATACAGCCGGCTCCCTCTATTAATATTTTAAGTGTATATGTTCCTTAAACTAAAATATCTGCTCCTAGGAATTTATCCAATAGAAATATGCATAAAAGTTAATGAGATTAGAAGTTGGAGGACTCATGCTTCCAGATCTTAAAACTTATTACAAAGCCACAGTTATCAAAACATCATGGTAATGGCACAAGGACAGACATATAGAACAAGGAAATTGAATTGAGAGTTCAGAAATCAACCTTCACATTTATAGCCAACTGATACTTTGACAAGGAAAATTGTCAAATTTGGGAAAGAATAGTCTCTTCAAGTAGCAACATCCCCCTGAGTGCAGGGGCAGTGTCTGGCAAAGGAGGATGATCCATTGATGGGCCCCTGTTATTGATGACTAGCCTTATGAGTCATTGCTGTTGAAATTGAAATAGCCTAGTGTTAAGGGGTGCCTAAGAGTTGCCTCTGGAGAACTTCCTTGTTGCTCAATGTGGCCTCTCTCTAAGCCAAACTCAGAATATGAATACATTACCTTCCTCCCAGCGTGGGACATGACTCCCAGGGATGAGCCTCTCTGGCAA
>PVKH010032707.1:0-12128 GCA_004027955.1 Chaetophractus vellerosus | reverse complement strand
TTAAAATATTAGTAATTCTTCAGCTATATTTATTTTGTAAAATTAAATATATATACATATATATGTACATATATTAAACTCCTTAAATGTATTTGAAATAAATCTCGAAGGATTGTCGGATGTTCCAAATAAAATTCCATTTTCCCACATAGCCAGTATTAACAACATTTTTTTTCTCACTAGAACAATCCATATATTAAATCTATTAGAACTTTTTTTTTTCAGGGTCCATAAAAAGATTTTATAGCATGATTAGAATTTTCTTTTAATTATTATTTAAATTATATGGAGAATATATTGAACAGATGGTTGATGGTAGGCAGGAAGTTAGTTAAGAAATTATTGGAATAGTCCAAGTATAAAGTAATGGATTTCTGAACAAAGGTAGTAGAAATAAATAGAAAGGGGGCATCTTTGCAGGATAACAAGAAGTGAGCATTTGTAGGACTTAGTGATTATATGTATAGGGAAGGGCTGGAAGCAAGTAGGAGAAGCGTGAAATAACTACAGGGTTTCTGGCTTTGGTTGCTAAGTACATTTGGGGAAAGACAATGAGTTAGTTGTGTTTATAGATGGGCTTGGATCTATGGGAAGGGCAGAAGACAGATATATAGATCTGGGATATCTAGACAAGAGATAAAGATTTGAGTGTCAGGAACATCTAAGCAAATGTAAACATCGTGCATGTGCCTGAGATTCCTTCAAAGAATATGAAGCATGAGAAGAGAAGAAACAAGAACACCAAGAATGGATCTCTCAAGGAAACTGGCATTGGGAAATTAAGTGGATTAACAAGAACTTCTTAAAAAATGGACATCAGTATTATAATAAAAGCAGAAGGGAATCTAAATGAGAAGAGGTTCACAAAAGTCAAAGGAGAATAGAGTTTAAAGGAGGAGAAAGAGATCAACAGTGTCAGACATGAAAGGAATTTCAAGAAGCATAACTGGCAGAGAAGTGTCATTTGTATTTGTCAAAAGTGGAATTTACTGATAATTTGGTTAAGAGCAATTTCTGTACAAGACTATTACACATGAATAAGAGAGGAGAATAGTAGGAGAGGCCAAATAGAACAGAAAATGGGAAGTCAACATATAAAGAGAGTGCTTGCTGGCTGCCACATACTACTTACAAAATCTTATTGTTAAAAGGGAGGAAATAAAATTGGATGATGAGCTAGAGGATGAACTGAACACAGGGATGTATTTTCTTAATTTTCTTTTATTTCTGTTTGAAAGATAGAAAACAACACCCTATCACATGTAAAATGGAAAGAAACAATAGGTGAGAGCAGACAGATATCACAGAGAAAGCATGTCCAGAGGAAGGCTGAAGGAAGTGAGATAACTCTGGAGGTAGAAGCTGATACTCTTGTAGATGCAAGGAAGTGGCAGGGGTGGGAATGGGGGCAGGTAGTCACTGAATGGACTAACACTTCTCAATGAAAAATGGAGGTCAGTTCATTAGTTAAAAGTGGAGTGGTGGAGAGGACAATTTGAGGAAAGAGTCAAAATTGGGAGTGGGGAGTGGGCTGAAAGAATTGCCAGGTCTGATTTGAGGAGGCCCAGGAATTTGGAGCCTATGAATATGTACTAACACCCATAAGATTGTGTGATTTTTTTTTTTCCAGCAACACTGAAGCTGAAAAGAGAGTTACCTTGGAGATAAGAAAATGAAAGACTAGAATTAAAAGTGATAGTGAGTGGGATATCACAGGTTAGATTTTGAATGTGGTGGAATATTTTAGAGTCATAACAAGATCTTGAGAAGGAGCAGGCCCTTGAAATCGGTTCCTGCAATGGGAAATTAAATGGGAGGTGAATGAAATGGGAGGTGAAGGTAAACGAAAATTGAAAAGGCCAAGGACCCGAAAGGATAATGTATTTGAGAGATTTTTAAAAAATGAATGTTGAAGCCTTCCAGAATACTCCAACCACGATTGACATTTCATAAGCATTTTTATAATAATTATTAAAATATTAACATAAAATTATTACTATTACAAATGATAAAATTAAAACTGCTATGACTGAATTAAACGTCAAATGTTTTGTATAGAAGAGTCAAACTAGCTTAAGATAAAAAACATAATGTACATAATTTTTATAGGAAAAGCCAGATGAGTAACATGGGGCAATTAACAGGCCATGCTTATAAGTTTAAAAATGCAGGTGAGATTCTCAGATGGCTAAAGACAAAGAAACAGTAAAATTTCATCTCAGGTTAGATTCAGTTGTGGAAGTTAATCTACTTTATGACAGTCATAAGTGCTCTGATAAGTATGTAGATATTTACGTACATTTTCTTCCCTCCTTAGCAAATTCCATAGCATGAATTATTATCTGAGTGAGTCCCTACCCAGAGAAATAGAAAGATAAACTTATCTGGTGTTTCTGTTCCCACGTGACCAGGAAATCTAATAACATATCTAGAGAATGGCTATTTCTAAGTCCTGTTGCAGTTGTTTTAGGGAGATGGGTGCTCAAAGCAAGGGTGTTGTCTTGCTTCGTGTCTTCTTTTTCACTCACATTGTAACAGTAGGAAGGTGTGCTAACCTAGATGTTTATTTTGTAGATTTCATGACAAAATAATTTACCTTTTAAAAAAGTGCTCTATTTATGACATATGGTTGTCTAGAGAAGCATTATTCTTGCTAAAACTAGTGCCATTCTCCTTGAAATATGATCATATAAAAACTGAACAGATAAACCCGAAGACCCTGACAGACTGGAAAAAGTCAAAATGAAGAACAATGTTATTACTTTCAACACATCTTTCAAAGATGGAATATCTCTTGATTGTGACTGCAAAAAGTGGGGCCACAGTTGCATTCATTGTTCAGTGAGCTTGTCCACACAGTTCAACCCACCGACAGCAATGAATGTTGATTGTGACCTTTTTAAAAATAAATCTCTGCACCGGGAAGACAAAGTCCTGGTGTGTCGTGCTTTGGTTTCCTCTCTTCAGCAAATTCTGAGAGCCATGGAGTAGATGACGGTTAGCCATAGGGTACAATCAACGGTCGATGGTTTTGATTTTAATTCCAAACTCACCGACAGCGTTGAATGTTCACTGAAGCAACCTCTAAAATCTGCTGACTTTATGTTATCTGTAAGTATCTGAAGGGGGTGGGTGAAGAAACAACAACAGTGGTTTCAATCATGCATTTTATGCATTTTAAGCCATTTCAAAAGAATAAGAAAGAAGCAGCAGCCTGATTCTTCCAACCAAGAGTTTGGCAAGCCTCCACATCACATTGTAGGAGAGAAAAGGATCTGTTTCACTGAGTTTAAAAAAAAAATGCGTATCTTGGCTTAGTTCCCGTAATGGCATTCTCTCACTGTTAATGACAGGGAGAATTTGTTATTCAAAGTAGTTTGAGGTATGGAATCAAAACAACATCTTATGATTTAAATATTGCTACACTGATAATTGGTAAACATGATGTATGCAGTTTATGCACATTTAACAGAATTTTCTTAGATGTCTTCAAATTAAATTAATACATAAAGTGCCTTTTTTCTAGATTAGAAAGTTAAAGTTCCTACAGCTTCTAAAAATAATTTCTTCTATAGAAAATACTGAACAAATTATAAATGAAGACTCTAGTCCAACACATTTTACTTAACTTCTAGCACTAAGGTTTCATTAATGCTGTGAAAGGTAAATATAATCTGTGTATGCTACAAGACCAATAATTTTCAAACTTTCTAAGTATGAAACTCATACACGTTTTGTTTGGTTGGTTGTTTGGTTCTTTTCACATCCCCTTTCTCCAAGAGTGCTTTATGATTTATGTTTAATTTAAATTATTGTGAACACTTTTTAGAAATATTTTCAATAATTTTCAATCATCAATTTAAAAAAACAAAGCAATTTTGAATGTATCAAAGCCATGATTGAAAGTCACTATTTCATACACTTAACTGGCATCCAGTATGGTTATGATTGTCCATGGGCTAGACAACCCACAACAATATAGAATATTACTTTGAAGGTAACCATGGTCTACTTCAAGGATTAAGAACAATGTTAAGAACAATATTATTACTTTCAACACATCTTTGTATTGAAATACAAAATAAAGAAAAAATAGAAACTATTCTTGAAATATTAGTGAAATAAATATTCTAAACTGCTACATATTTTGACATGTCATGTACTTAGAATGTTTTTAAACCACCAATTGCTTAATGCTTTTTAGACAATTGTTTTTGCATGGAAACTTTCTATATTTAAATGATTTGGGGAGGGGGAAGTGGTTGGTGATCTACTGAAGATGCATGTTGAGGAGAAAAATAATCATAGAGTATAAAACTGATTTATCTGAATTTTGCAGTGTTTAATTCTTTTGAAATAAGCAAACTTCCCCACAGAATAAAACTCTTTAGAGGAATGCTTTATCATTAGGCTTTTCTGTGTTGCTCCTGGAAAGAATATTATCTGGGGACTAGGGGTTCTTTTGTTTGCATTGTCAGTTACAGCTGAGGGCCCATGGCTCCTGTTCTGCTGCCTACCTATTGTGGTATTAGTGTCAGGCCAATGTACAACCGTTTTCAATCACGCCTATTCATCTCTTCTTACATCTGCTAACATTTGTATAATAGGGATACTGTGATAAAAGACTCTGAACTGCATTTCACATTAACACAAAATATGCATTTGGACTACTAATAAACAAAGCTCTAGGGCACTTACAATTGCCATGCACAGCCACTTCATGATTTGTTTCCCAAAATATTTTCCTAGAAGCCCCTGGCAGAATACTCTTAACTTAAACTCAAAATTCTTAAATATAAAAGTAATATACTTATAACAATAAGACATCACATTAAATGTCTTGCCATGTACACATAAAATAACAATGGTAAACAACTAGTTTCTTCTCTCCTTGGACTAAACTGGATGCATGGCTCACGAGGTCATACTTTATTGAAGAGAAAACCTTAGGTTCAAAGTTTAAATTCTCCACAACTGTGAATAGGTTTTCTGGGTTCTTGCTTGCAGTTAGCCTAGTGTCAGAGAAGAAGATAAACTTTAGAGCTTGTGACTCAAAATACTTAATGTTCCATAAGAGAAATTGATTTGCTCGCTGGTTCAACTCAGTTCTCTGTACATTCATGTGTGCTTTCAATTACTATCACATGGCTTTTAATCCTATGTCCTTCACAACTTTATTTTTATTTTTTGTGTGTGGTTTTTAAATTGACTTTATCTTTAGATCAGTTTTAGATTTATGGAAAACTCTTACAGAAAGTACATTTCCCAATTTTCCCCCTCCCCCCCACACACATTCTCCTCTATTATTAACATTTTGCATTAGTATGATATACATGTTATAATTGCTTAACCAATATTGACACATTATTATTAACTAAAGTCCATAGTTCCCATTAGGGTTAACTCTTTGCATTGTACAGTTCTATGGGTTTTAAATTGTATAATGTCATGAATTCACCATTACAGTATCATGCAGAATAGTCTCACTGCCCCAAATTCCCCTCTGTTCCACCTATTCACTCATCCTCCTTTTCCCCTCTCCTCTCTCCCAACTCCTGGCAACCACTGATCTTTCTACTGTCTCTATGCTTTTGCCTTTTCCAATCACATGGTTGATGTCTTAGAATGAGTAGCCTTTTTGAAATGGCTTCTTTCACTCAGTAATATGCATTTAAGTTTCTTTCATGTCTTTTTGTGGCTTGATAGCTCATTTGTTTTCTTTCCCCCACCCCCAACATGCCCTATTTCCCACTTCCCCATACTGTGGTAACCTTTAATTTACTTTCTATCTCTGTGAATTTGCTATTTCTAGTCATGCCATATAAGTGATATCAAACAATATTTGTCCTTATTTGTTTTGTTTATTTCATTGAGCATAATGTTTTCCAGGTTCTTCCATGTTGCACTATGTCTCATAACTTCTTTCTTAAGGCCAAATAATATTTCACTCCATGTATGTACCTCATTTTGTTTATCCATTCACTTGTTGGTGGACACTTGGGTTGTTTTTACTGTTTTGCTATTGTGAATAATAATACTGCTATAAACATTGGTGTACAAGTATCAGTTTGAGTTCCTGATTTCGATTTCTTTGGGTATATACCTAGAAGTAGAATTGTTAGGTCTTGTAATTTTATATTTAACTTTTTGAGGAACCACCATATTGCCTTTAAAACTAGTCACACCATTTTACATTCCCACCAACAATGTACTAGCATTCTAACTTTCCTGCATTCTCTTGCTCATTTCTTTATATCCCTGAGTAATATTCCATTGTATGGATGTACCATAGTTGTTTATCCATTTTCCTTGATTATAAGACATTTATCTCTAGAACATTGCGATTCAATATTCCTGAGGTTTTACATTTTATGTAGAAAGTGTGCAGCACCATTATTTATTACAGAATGTACTGTTCATTATTCTAGAATTCTAAAGTGATAGAAGCAATCTGCATTCTTGCATGATTTTCCTTGAATTAAAAAAGTATGCAAGCAATCAGCCATTTATGGCTAAATGCCCTGCTACTCGCCCATCACTATTTTTGGAAGGTTGTGTGGGCAGGATAAGACCAACTTGCATCAGGGTCAATATATTTTAGCTTTTATTTTTCATTTCTAGGCTTGTAGGAATATTAAGTATTTCAGTTTTGTGTAACGTTAGTAAGCCATAAATAAACCAAAGCAATTTCTTTGCTATGAGAAAGAGGGTCACAGAATACATGAAATACCACTTTTAAACAAAGCAAACCGTAACATGAATTGACAGAGGAACATTAAGAAGTAGTGCAATGTGCCTCAGTAAAAGGCCATAGGGATTTGGGATGCTGAAGTTGTCTGTTTTAGGAATAGATTATATATCTTGCTTGATGATCTGTATTTAATTTAAGTGACTGCCTCTGCCAGTCTTTCCAGAGGGCAAGTGTGTGAAATAGAGCATCTCAATGTCCGTGCCTAGGCCTTGCCTCTGCCTGATGCCTTGACCTAAATTGAAAATGTGGGCATTGATCTGGACAAATGAAAGGGAATGAGACTTTGCTACCACATGATTTTTATCTTTGATTCCAGTTAGTTGGTTTGAACATTTTTGGAGGTAGCACATATTCATAAATAGATTCATTGTTTAATCAGTTTTATCTTCCCTTCATTGAAATGAATCATTTCATTCGTAAATAGTGAAATACATTGAATTGGAAAGAAAGGCCATCGCTGTTGCCTCCTTCTCCCCTTCTCCCCAAAGGAAATAACATAACACTACTTCTGAAACCCATCAGCAATGAGATTCCAGCTTACCTGGTATTTTGGGGTAGAGGCCCCAAGATCCCTTTCTCATGGCCATCTGTTTTCCTGGAGGCTTTCTTCTTCAGGATATGCAATCTCATGAAATGTTTCTCCTCTAGCACTTTCACCTTCCACCTTATACAGTCCAAGTGTCTATTACAGAAATGCTCATTCTGGATAATTATAATTATAGTTACTGGGGCTTTGGGCTATTTCAATAGAAAGAGCTAGAGCATCAAAGAGGTCCGCAACTGAATAATTGCAATAGAGAGCCAAGTTCAGTATTTGGGCATGGCTTTTCACTGAGAAAGAAGAAAAATCAGGGCAAGTCATGTCAAAGCTTGGTTCAGATTAGATATCTTTAACTACTAAAATACTGACACATTGGAAGGGACTATGATTTTGTTTTTCCACAGCTTCAAAATTACTGATAATCCTTACTCCTGTTGACAGCAAAGGCTCTGAAAGTTTCTGCTTCTCTTTACCCCAAAATGTGGAAATGATTCTACATTATTCACTTTGTTAAGCATTTTAATGAAATTGGTTTGGCAAAGGGAAGAATTCCCAGTATAACCTTTGAACTATTTGGCAAAGTTGTTAGCAAATGAAAAAAACTCATTGATTTTTAATATGCATAACTGAATTTCCATATAGGAAATTCACATAGTTATATATCTGTTCCAAAATAGACTGCAAGTAATTATAAAAAATGTTTCCACAGACAAAGAAGTCCAACTGACACTTATTGAGCCGTCAAAATTTTAAAAGCACCTTTAAACTCTGGAACGATTTGAAAGTTTATGAATCACCCATCTTTGTGTTTTGCGTTTTTTTGTAAGTGTTCACAGACAAATATTTGCATGTTGTTTGTTTAAAAATTATATAAAACCTCACATATTTACAGAGTTTAATTTAGTAGAGAAGGTAAAAAAACAACTCCAACATGAATATAACTTTTAATAATAGTCTGAATTATTGATATTTTCTGCTTATCTTGCTTTCCTTGTATTAACCATTTATCACAGTTGGATTAAGCTTTTTCTTTTTCAGTAGAAAACGAAGACATCCAAAATACCTTTCTCTATATAAAGCTTTCCATTTATGATGAATTGCAGCAATTTTTTTTTTTTTTAATGTACTTCTTTGGGCAGCAAGCTGTAACAGCTAAACAAAGAGCAATAGAACTGGGTCAATGGACCCAGGATCTGCTTCTCACTTGCTTGGTTATATAACCTCTCTGAGCTTTAGACTCCTTATTTTAAAATCTGAAGTATGAAATCATCCTCACATATTCATTTAATTTCTAAATAATCCTTTATAGTAGATACTCAATAAGGGATAGATGATATTCATAATTTAAGGACAGAGATATAAATCTACATCTCCAAATGCTCTAAAGCTTCTTCCCTTCAAAAACAGCTGATTTCCCACTTATAAGATAAAATGTTTAAAAAAAATTAGTTTGCTTTCCTAAATCATCTCAAAAATATAATTAAAAATAATATATGTCCAGTAAGCTGCAGCACTCTGCTATATAGCTTTCTTACCTGGTAGGTGGTACTGACTGACAGCCAGAAAGAGTTCTCCCAAGACAGGTAGATCAACAGAGGATTGATGATGACTTAAAAGTTGTAATTACTCTTAAACTCTCTTAAAGTTAGAACCTTTGATTAGCCTACCGCATTCCTGCATTTATTTCCAACAATATTGCAGCATGTGAGACTATTGTATTGTTCAGGGGATTCCAAATAATTTCACCATTCAAAACAATTTCTTGTACTTGAACTTATGTCATGAATCATTTAAAATCGAACTAGTATGTCATTGGCTCTGTGTAGAATTAAGCTAGTGTTTAAATACTATTATATTGTTTTAAATTTATCTAGTCATCATATTTTTAACATTTCAAAGTTTGTCCATTGGAAAAATATTTCAATGTTTCTTTGTCCTAATTAGACTTCTTCCTAAAACAAAATAATAAGAATAAGAAAGGAAAGAAAGGAAGAAAGGAAGAAAGAAAGAAATATGTTACTATATTTTTCAAAAACCATGAGTTTAATTTGCAGATAAATCATATTGGACTGTCAATATTATTCGTTATGAATAATTGATCATTTAAAAAGTAAATTTATTTTTAAAAAATCTTCTTTTAGAAAAGGCACAATGATAGTGTGACGTTTGGTATGAACTGAATATAATGAAAAATATATATTTTAATTAAACCTAGGATTTTTTCCATAATGAAGATCCATTCTATCAACAGAAAAACCATTTTGATATCCACAGGCTCTGTTAATGACATGGAGGCCAGTATTTATCTTTAGCAAAGAAATACAGTGCCCTTGATCTAAGATTTTGCACTAATGGTTGCTTAATCTGTCAGTTTGGAAGGAAAACATGTTGACTGATACTCAATTTAAAAATTAACCCCAAGCACTAGTACAATTTGTCCGTTAGCTATCATATAAATTAATCTTAGAAAATTAAAAGTAATATTTGCATTAGAGAAAATATATATTTTCTGAGAAAAATATATGACTTTGAAAAGAGGTAGAATCCTTGCTTATACACATTGTTTAAAATGTACCCATTGTGGAGAACTGAAATAAATAATCAGAAAACACATAAATTTTTCATGTGAAACAATAAAATAGTTTTTTATGATTCTATGTCTTATAATAAATTAATTGATTGCAATCATATTTTAAACTACTGATAACATCTTTCAGCCTGAAATAAGAGTCTCACAAGATTTTTGACTGTATTCCTCACTAAGCATTTTATTAGCATACCTTACTATTTTTGTAAGCTATATTATGAATGTATTTCTAGTGTCATAAATTATACAAGCATCTGTTCTTTCAATCAACAGGATCTCAAATGTGTTTTACATTAATCTGTGTGAAACAATGTGTATAACACTATCTTATTTCCCGTGAGCTTTCAGGAGGCAGTGACTTTGTAGTAAAAAAAAAATATTTGAATGGTTAAGGTGTTGGAAGATGAATGGAAAATAGTAAAGAAAGATACATTACAAACTGTGAAAGATTCTGGGAATTTTAAAAATGAATTTATGACATAAAATTAGTTATGTTACCTTTCTATAGTCATTTTCTATTCTACATAGGAATTTAAAACTTCAGTTAGAGTAGCAGAACCTGACAGGTGTTTTGTGTCTTATTTTAGTATAGAGTTGTGTCTCTTTTAAAGGGTTATTTCTTGTGGCTTTAATATTATATATGACACTATAATTAGGAAATATATATGTTGAAAATATTTTATATTGATTTCTCATGCACATTACATTGACTTTGGGTTACTCAAACAAAATAGTTGCTATAAGAATTTATCCTTTAAGAATGAATGATGTAAAAACCTAAAGTAGCCTTGGACACACGACTCACCTAATGTTTCCAACAGGCTACCATGGCTGAGTTGTGACCTGAGGAAGGATTCTAACCATGAGTCAAGATTCCTTTAAGTTAAATATTATGTAGTTCAATAAATCCTATAAAAATGCAATATCTTATGTCATATTATTCATGAAATACACACCATTATGATATGTTTGGATTGTATAAAGGATTTATGCATTTATTTTGGACCATGCTAAATGACCTCTTCTAGCCCTGAGATTCTGTGATTTTTTATAGTTTCTATTCTATTTCTGATTCTCCTTAGCCAAAGAGAATAATCTTAGAGTGCTTAATTAATATTTCCAGCATTTCTACATTTAAAAAGAACCAACTGGCAAAACCCTGGTACTGAGTTAACAATTCACAGTACTTTTTCTTTTAAAAATATTAATAGGTTTGCTTGTTCCTTGAACAATAGGACCATGTGGTAACTTGATACATTGAAATCATAATTGAGAAAAGAAAAGACAAAGGACTTCATTCAGAGAGTTCTTTATGTTGGTGTCAGCATAAAAATGTTCCCTATTAAATGCATAGCAATAATTCAGATATTTTAAAATTTTTAAACTACTCATTATATGTTACAACTGCTCCTCTCCTAAAAAATGCCACATGAATATTGTGTTCAATATATGTTCAAATGTTTCCATAGATACATAGGTATACATACATTAATCTATACATTGTTGCACTACTTTATGCATTTGCAGAAAATCTAATGGCTTAAACCTCCCCCAAATATCAAATACTAAATGAAAATCAATCAGGGATGGAAATAAACCATCTTTGATGTTATCAGGTAATAAGTGGGAAACTTACTTGATGGAGCAATCCCTATGAATTTATTATTTACAAACCTGAAAGAACACTCACCACCACTAAACACGTAGTTGCAAATATACGATGTAATTGTACCTTACTTTTCAGAATTATTTCTTTTGGATTTATTTATAAGTAATATTTCCTGTATTCATTATAAATGGTTATTGGAGATGAATGCAGAAGAAAACCGACACAATGGCACATTTGCAACAATGTTTTCAACAATTTGTTACTTGTAATTCATAGTGAAGTGGCTTTATATGTTATATATTTCATCAGGGTAGAGTAATAACCAGATAATCTTGGATCAAAGTCAGTTTAGGTGCTTTTTTATATCCCCTCTGAAACTCCAATTAAATACACTACTCTTCCCAGTTTCCTGTCTTAAACCTAGTTTTTAGTGTTGCCTGGAGCTGTTAAACCACTGCAACATTCCAACCATGAGGTTAACACTTCTTAGTGATGAGTGAATTACGCAAACGCAAATACAGTTAAATTTCTTCTGGACGAAGGTATGTAAATGCATAAATCTTGAAAAAAGCTTGGTTATCAAAGTATTACAAACATAAAAGTATAAATATGCCCATAAGGACCTTGAAGACTTTATGGA
>PVKH010032706.1:0-12125 GCA_004027955.1 Chaetophractus vellerosus | reverse complement strand
TTTCTCTCTTCCTTCCCTGCCAAAAGTAAATTCTCTCCTGTAACCTTCACAACCGACAGGCTTCCAGGCAACTCAGCATTTACAGAGTTTGCGATCATATTTTTATTCTTTGCCTTTCTTTGGACCGTCCACCAAATCGTGCTCTTCAGTAAATCCACTTTCTCTCTTGCCAACAAAGACAAGAAGCTGATATGACAACATGGCAACTTTCAATCACTTTCTGACTTGTTAATGAACTTTTTCTTATCCCCCACCCCTCGCAACCGAGACTTGGCTTTCCAGTTACCATGTTTTCCCCAAGCAATTTTATACAACGAGACGGTAACAGTTGTTTGTCTGATAAAGCACGTACTATTTAGAACACAGATGTTTGATTATTATTTATTTCTCTCCGAAGCCCACTAATTCAGTCCCAAATGATCTCTTTTTCCCTTTTGCTTAAATTTAATTTGGAATGTATGTTGTTGGTAAGTGACAGATAGTTTAATTATTAATAGGATGCCGTAATGCCGAGCACGGTAGTATTAAACTCAGTGGGCCCAAACACCACCGCTTCCTTCCTTCCTTATGCTACTGGGATTCCTCGATGAATACAAAGGTAATTACGAGCTGCACGGCAAACCTGCGTGTACTGTCTTCTCTCTTCCGCATTTGTGCTTGCCTATGATTTTACAAAGTGTCACTCAAATCGCAGAATAGCCATGAATCAGCCGAGCCTCTGGAATGCTCCTCTCTTTGGGACTGTGGTATTTACCTGTGCGAGCACGTGTCTACGTGTATCTCATCCGTAGGTATATGGATCACCTTAGACCCACAGAGGAGGTCAGCCCTAAGCTCCACCTGCCTGAAAGTCAGGCAGAGAGGGCAGCGAGGACACCATCATTGAGGAGGTATTTGCAAATATTCACACCTGGTCTGGAGGGCGCTGGGACCAGGCAGCACCCAGGAAGCAGCCGCGGCGCCGAGGATGCTGGGGGCGCATGAGGGCGACGCCTGATGAAAACCTGACTGGGGAGCACAGCGCCTGGCGCACGCGGAGCTGTCCTGGGACTTCGCGTGCAGTCACTTCCTGCGCGGCGGTACAAGTGTCGATCGCCGTTACTCAGTTTTCTTCCTTACGGACGCTGGAGCCCCTGAGAGGACTTGGCGGCTGGCATCCGTGCCTGGTGCCCCTGGAAGCTCCTGGGACAAGCTTATGAGGTGAGCTAAGCTTCCTGCTGATCGAACCTGCCACAAAAATCAACCTGACTCCTTTGCGTCAACAGTAGATTCCATCACTTTTCTGGCTCTTGCCAGTTCATTTGTCCATTTCCTTTCTTTACCCTTAGACCTGTGATTTTAGCACAGGGTGCGGTGACTGGTAAATAGTAGGTGTTGGATAAAACACACAATTTGAGATCAAGGTCTGTAGTCACGCTTTAAATGGGCGTTATGCACACTCACTTTGTGTTGATCACAGCAGAATCACTGAGTAAATGACAGAAACAAAGGCTGAGCGTGTTAATAATGAAAATCAGTAAGGTGACGGCAACCCTTGTTACACTTCATAGGAAACGCAGAGCTGCACGGTTTTCCACAGTGGTTGTCTGGGGAGGACCCAGGTGCCGTTTATGAAAGAGGGTCCCCTCGGACTCTCCGACATGAAATAGAAAAGAACAGACCAGGGTCAGAGATGGGGACGGGGCCTCGGCCCCGACGAAGGCACGTGAGGGAAGATGGGCCCTTAGCTTTCTGTGCCAAGGCTGGAGGAAACCACCAGAACAGGGGAGAGCTCGCTAGGCTTCTGTAGCATCCAGGGCCCTCCGAAATGCACAGCTGTGACTTAGCCCACCTGTGTAACCTGCTGGCTAAATTAAGTGATATCACCATAGGTAATTGTAAATTTTTTTTAAAGATTTATTTTATTTTTATTACATATCTCCCCCCGCCTCCCCCCCCGTTGCGGCGATGCGCCGAGGCCGGTCACTGTGCAGGCATGGCTTTCCCAGCTTGTGGGCGGCTTCTGCTTCCATTCACAGGTGGCTTTGCTTCAGTTCGCAGGTGGCTGGCTGCGCTCCATTCGCGGGCGACCTGCCCTGCCCGTGGCGGCTTTGCCCTGTCCGTGGCAGCTTTTTGCCCTGCTCACGGCGGCTCTGGCCCGCCCATGGCGGCTTGCCCTTCTCAAGGCGGTCTGCCTGCTAGGAGAGGTTCCCGGGAACCGAACCCGGGGCCTCCCATGTGGTATACTGGCGCCCTATCCACTGGGCTATATGGCTGGCCCCTTAAAATGTTAAAATTTCAAAGCTAATATTTTTTGCAACTGAGAACCCAAAACTTTAGTAATATTTGGATTTTATACATCTCAATATTTTGTCTTTAGTATGATATTAGGTTTTTTAATTTGATACCTTCCCAAATCCCTAATCATATTTTCAAGGAGGCAACATGAAATCAATGGTGAGCTTTTCAAGGGCACCAAGTGAAAACAGACACGAGGAAGGGAAGACAGTGCTGATAAGCATGCTATTTTCAAATCGCCGGAGTGGCTCTGTCTCAGGAAAAAGTAGTCAAGGAATCGAGTTCATATTCAATTTCTAAGTGCTGTTCTGATTTCTAGCCTTCAAAGGTCAATTGTGCTGTTCCTTTTATTTGCTTTCCCTCCTGTGGGAGCGCTTTATACAATTTTTCAAAAGTGAGCTGCAGTATCCCTTTGAAGAATGGAACAGGATTAACATCATAATTATAGAACTGACGAAGCAGGAGGTGGGGAGGGGGCGGGGAGGAGGTGGGCAGGAGAGCAGCAGAGGCATCGGCTGGCTGGAAGGGGGCACCCAGCGTGGCTGAGCTGGGGGTTCCCATGGCGGGGAACAAAAAGGTGCTGATGGCAAGGGGGAGGCTCTGAGGACCTTCGCTGACATCTGTGCCCAGACCCCAGCCCCAGAAGGAGGCCTGGCGGTCCCCAGGCGCTGGCTGACTCTGCCACCAGTGGTTTGCCTGAACACATTTTTTCCTAATGCCGTTCACTTTTTTCTACTACTGGCAAACAAACAAACAAACGGTCTTTAATGAGTGCCTCCTTATCAAGTGGTGTTTGATTATGGAAAAAACAATGGAAACCAACTGCACGCTGGAAACAGCATGGCACCCGTGGATTGTCCCATCTTTGAGTAAAACCCTCATGACAGTGGCATGAATTGAATTGAATTGGATATGATATAACCAAATGAGAATATTATGCTTTTCTTTCCTAATACCAGGTCTAAGTAGAGTTTGCAAATACCAAATTATATTTAAGTGCTCTCTAGATTTTCAGTGTTGCCAGTGAAATGCTAAGCCCTTTCTTCCCCAAAAGACAGGGGATTCAGGCTCTTTTGAAATGGATCTGGACAGAAGATTGCACCAAAATCTTGGGTAATGCAGGTGGAAGCTTAAGAGTTAATTGCATGGTGGGGAAAGGTGATTCGGTCAGGCAAATTGACACTCAACAGAACTTTTGCAGTGCGTTCCCAGGTGGTTCCACCCACTTGCCCAGCAGGGCTCTTCCTCAAGGGAAAAGTGTGGGGCCCCAGTGACACCAGCCTTTGAGATGAGAGAGCGTGCCTGGGACAACACTGAGGTTCACTTTAACTTTAAGGACCTGCTGTATTTCAGCTCGATAAACCCAAACAAAATTTCTTGCCCCAAATAACTCCGTATAATTTGAGAATAGAGAGATTTTAAAGGGTCAACAAAGCATGATAAATGGATAATAACACTCTGAACTATGGCATTTCAAACATCTCCACATCTTTCCTTTTTCCTTGTAAAAATACAGCTTCTCATGACATAAACTTTCACATGCCTGTAGATACTCTGGTGCACATATAGTGACCGTTGGGGCGTTATTCGCAATGCGATCGAGAAGATGTGTTACAGTGACGTGTTGGCTTGCTAGGTAAAGGACGGAGGTGATGGCAGCACCGACACTGGGAAGGCAATTAGCACTCCTGAATGTGTGCTCGAAAGTGGTTAGAATGGGGAGAGTTTACGGTGTATATATGGCAGCGCAATAAAAATGTGGAAATGCTCAGTGCAGAGTTCTCTTCTTAGACCTTGAATTTGCTGTGGTAAGTGTCCTGGGTGCTTTCAAGGGCTGTCTACTCACCAGCTTCCAGGAGACCAGGTCTTCAGGCCGAGTGGCGCTACTGGGACCTTTTCCCCACCGTCCAAAGTGATTCTCTCAGGGCAGGCACTCGGCAGCAGCAGGGCCCGACAAAACACCGATTTCGGGAAAGCTGAAGGACTTTGAACTAGCAGCTTACAAGCGGTCCTCTAGGAAGCATCAACATATCGTTGGGCATGGGAAACCTCAGGCCAAGGCACTCTTGAAATCTCTGTTCATTTAAGACAACACTTACTGCAATAAGATATGATATTTATCCCTCAACTTCACTTAGGCATACTTAAATAGGTATACTTAAATAGTATACTTTAAGGTGCACTTAAATAGGAGTCCCAATAGAAATACATGTATTTGGTAAATGGTTACCAATTCTTCATTCGTCAAATCCACTTACTAAAGATTCTCATCCACCTAACAGCTATTACAAAGGCAATTTTGTCTTTTTAAAAAATAGAATCCTATAAACATAACTAGCATAACATCATATCTGTGCAATTAAAGCTATTTTCTGTGAAATTAAAACACTGATTTACTACCCCAAGACTTTCCTATTAAAATGATCTAAGAATTGCATCATAATACATGCTTTAACAACCGTTTCATCACATGCAGCATGCTTTCAGCAAATCAGTTATTTTTCACTTCTGTATCACTTTGAGTGCAATCATCTTTCCTTCTGATCTTTTAATTTCATTTTAAAAATTGGAAAACAACTGAACTTTTGTACTGATATGTACACCATGAGTACAAGGGGAAAGTAATTGATTCCCTGCCACAAACATGATCATACCAGTGCATAGATTATTCCATGTGGTAAGAATGTGCTGTCTTAAACAATGTGTCAACTTCGGCAGCTTCTAAGTAACTAGATGCAGATACAGCTACAGCTCATAAATACTGCACTCGCCCGTGCTGAAGGGTTGACGTTTTTCAGGGAATGGTAAAAATGTATTGCATCTGGAATGTCAGTTCTAATTCTGCTACTGACTAGCTCTGTGGCTTTGGACACGCTGCTTCTCTGGACTTCAGAATCTTCATTTCTGATAGATGAAACACCATTACATTTAGTTCTTACATTCGGTGTGTGTACAAAAAAGGGGAAAATTTGTGGGAGAAATGTTTAGCTAAGAAATACTGTGCAGAATTAAGGTAAACTTTCCCAGAGAACTTAAGGGGCTTCCTAAATACCCTTTTATAGATTTTGACAAAATCATAACTAGTAAAAAGAGGAACCCCTTACTCCATAACTGAGCACACCAAGGTGACAGTTCAAATCACAAAATTACACAAGTTTAATTTCCAGTTTCCAATTCACTGATGATGAATTTTCAGCCACGCACAGGGAATGACCTCATCAAGGATCAGCCGATTCTAGTTTACAGGTGTTTCTTTTTTCTTTTTTCTTTTTTTTTTGCCATTTTCATTAAACAGTGGAACTATTCTCTTACTCGCACCACGAAGGGCCAGATATCTCCGTGACTTCCTTACAGTGAAGGTGGAAGCTACAAGCCCGTTTCCAAGCCTGATGGTGAAGACAGGGGGTTTCCCTAAGTGAGCCTGCCACCGTGGCTTGTCTCAGGGTGCACTGCTTGCTTACTGAAAGGTGAGTGTGTTTGGTTTCTGGTTCCTTTTCATGCTCTGGGAGAGGCTTTTTTAAAAAATTAATCTGCTCTAAATTTGTACGGCCTTTTTATGGATCCATTCCCCAAGGTGAAATGTCAAAATGTTTAAAGTCACTTTGAGGCACTGTTACCTGGGAGCAGAAGTCAAGTTCTGGCAGCAACTTTGTCATACTCAGTTTCTAGGCCTCCAGTTTCCCCTCTGGTTTATGCAAAGCTTTTGGGTAGAGTTTAGTCTCTGCGTAACACCCCGTTATCAATGGGCAGCCCCCAGATGGTAAGAGCTGCATCGAATGTCCATTTAGGGCACAGCCTATTGCCGTTTTCCAAATAACATCAAAAAGAATTGGAAATCCCGTCCTGGTTTCTGTCTGATGTTCTAATGTCCAGTAGAAAAGAGTAGCTTGACGGATACCCTCTTTACAAAGTGTGGAGGCGTGTCTTCCCGGCAGTGCTCTTCCATTTATCCTCCTGGCTCCCGTGGCACGTTGGCAGAGAGGGGGCTGTGCGAGGAGAGCAACATGAAGGGGAAAACATGCTGTTCTTAATTAAGCAGAGGATGAGAAGGAAGCTAATGGCGATGATGACAGTGATAATTAGCGCTGTATAGAACTTGTCAATTTTACCTCACATGGGTTTAGATGACAGTTTGGTAGATTTTTATTCGCATGGTCTCACACCCTTTGAATTTCTTTTGTGCTTTATTTGTTTATAATTTTGATAGTGTAGGTAAACTCCGAGAAAACCCAGTTATTCGTTCTGTCGGTCGTGATGGCTATTTTCCTTGTTTTACAACATAAGAGATGAGATTGAGTTCATAGAGTCTCACAATCTCTTTGAGTCATGTCAGACGACAGTGTCCCAAAGTCCCCCTGGAACTCTCATAGTTCCCAATAAAATTAATCTCAAGCCAACCATTCCTGATGTCAAAATAAAAAGCAAGTCTCCAAAAAAAGGCAAAGCTTACTTAGCCATTCATTCAGGGAATTTGAGGTCACCTTTATGTTCTACCACAACTTTCACAATTTGACTCCATCTTTTCTCCTACCCTTTGACTCTGATAGTCTCAAAATACTCAATGACTTGGAATCTCATCTAAAGTTATTCCTTTGCAGTCACACTGTGTCACAAGCCAAATTTGTCAACCCCAACAGGAATGTGCTGATAAAGATTGGGCAGTGGATAAAGGTCCTTGTGGGAAAGCAGGGCCCACAAGTTTCCCCCACCCAGTTCCTCCAAGTGTCATCTCCTTTTCTCTTCTGATTCTCTCTGACTCTTTCAAATGCCAGAGCAAAAGAGAGGGACAGAGCCGCCCAGAGAAGCACACGCAGAAGCTCCTCCGGGAAAGGGAGGAAAAGATGGAGGTGAGAAATCGCGGTGATTGGTGGGGTCGGCTGAGGGCCTGGAGCAGAGGGAGCACCCAGGCGCAGAGGCTGGGAGGGGGAGAGGAGGCGGGGGCTGGCCGCTCCCAGCTGTGCCCTCAACACGCTGGGTGGTCTAAAGTGCCAGGCATGTTGAGTGGAGAGCGGGGAGAGCAAACGGCGTTCAAAAAGTTAGGCAGTTTTAGAAGTGTTATGGCAAGCGGATGTCTGTAAATTTCTAATCATATATTTGTGATGTAAATCCCATTAAACATAATCAGCTAGATAACCACGTTGCTATCTTCTCCTGCCTCTGTGCCAGTATAATTCTTAAAATAGTAAATGGAAGGGGATATTATTTAAAATTAAAATATACTCAGGAAAGATTAGATTCCCAAAAGAAAGCACCTGTACTTTTTTAAAAAAATTCAGTTTTCCTGCATTTGGCTTATGTCTTATGCACTTGACTCTATCCCCCGCCCCACTCCTGGGTGCAGAGGTTATCCAGCACCTCTGGCACTGTCCCTGTGGCCCAGGCGGTCACGAAGACCCTACCGAGTAGAGGTATTTCCAAACAGCCAGCCCTTTTCTCTCTGGCACAGATAAGGCCTCCCACTGTGAAGCCTCCAAGGTTAATCCAAATGCTTATTCTCAAATTGAAAGTCTTTAATTTCTCAAAATAATTCAGTATTTTGTCCCTCCTGCATTTTTATTAGGGTTTTGAGGAAGTCTTCACTTTGGATCCTCTCCCTTCACATTGAAATTTTTGGACTGGACGACAATAAGACTCAAAAATCTTTGGTCCCAGTGGTGAGGGAGAAGGGGAGATGGGTCTTTTTCTAAAAACTCCCAGACATTGCAGAGTATACATATATTTTCTGTCTACGTGAAAGACAAAAGACTATGACTCCCAAAATTATTTGCTTTCTGAATTTAAAGCTCTCCGTTAGAATTTAATTTTAATGACTTTTTAAAAATCACTTTTGAATATGGGGTTCAAAAAATAAGCACTACCTCTTTCATAAACCCAAAAAGAACGTCCATCCCTCTAACTGAGCCTTCTTCATGATAGGTAGCCAGACTGTATTTTAAAATTGTGCATGCCGGTTAATTGGCATGCTGTGGAAGGTATTAGTTGATCCACTTGTTTTTCATATTTTAAACCAGTTGACGGCATTTTCCACGCCTGCCCTTGTGGTGAGCAATTTCCTGAGGAGGTTCCCAAGCAAATGTGCAGCAAATGTTGTATCTAATTTTCCTGGATGGACATAGGCTGGACAGTTTCTTCTCAGGCAAATTCCGAATGCAAATTGCATTATGATTTCCCCCAGGTTTCTAGCTCTTAATTGCCCTCCCTCCTCCTCAGCCCCCCACTGCCAATGACCCAGATCCCTTCCTCTAAACGTGCGTCCTCGTCACAGGAAATGGGGCTACGGGCCTGTCGCCGCGGCCTTTAGAGCTGCGTGTCTGTTTTCTTTCTTTCCCCATAGTGATAATGAGTTTGAGCCGCACCATCTCCTCACCCTGCTACATCGCTCTCGTGAGCGGGTCTGTACTTTCACTCAGCACCGGTTTGGGGTGAAGCATGCCTTCTGATGATTTGTGGACCAAAATTTTCCCAGCCTGGAACTAACTGACCTGCAGGGGCTGCCGTGACCCGTGAACTCATTAGTGTCATATTATAATGCATGGTTTAGCAAGTCCAGCCTCTGAATTATGTGGCCGGCAAGGGAGGCACATAAATAATGGGCATTGTCTGGGATGGGAGAAGCGGAGGGATGCTAGAGCCCAAGTCTCCCTCTGCAGAGCATGGACATCGAATCAGAATACATGTCTGAGGACAAAATAGAGCAGTGAATTCTAGGTGGGTGACAGGGACCTTCCGCACCGAACGGCTCTGCTGAATCGCACTGATTCTACGTCAGCTGCGTGGTGACATCAGAAAACACCTTCAGCTTAGCTGGTCAAACACCAGTCCTTAATCAATACGTGGATATTCTCACGGCAGATGGCTAACATCCACACAAAGTCATCCCAGATTCCCTAGAGGAAAGAAACCTTCCTCCTGAGGGTGGCAGAGAAGTTCTTTCTTTCTATGAATATATAAACAAGGGTCTCTCGCCTAGACAATTTAAAATAATAGAACATAGTGGCCGAGGCCCCTTTTTTAGGTGGAAAGAAATCTATCCAAAGAGCTTCTTGTCTTGCACAATTTAGATGTAACAGACTTAACGTGGACTGGGGAAACAGTGAGGAGGTGGGGGCACCTAAGCCTTTTCTTCTCTCCCCCCTGGCCCCCTCCCCCTAACCAACACCCTGCGATAAACACCAGGAGGGTGCTGGCTGTCACTCTTAAAGGACTAAAACGATCAGTGTTTCTTATTCCGCCTCCCCCACCCCTTTTCGGCCAGATCATCTTGGCACAAACAAACTTTGTTAACAGCCTGAAACTTGGAAGTCTCGCTTTTTAAATATTTGCCGCTACATAATTGAAACAGCTGTTTTAATGAGATACCTACTGTCATCATTTTACCCTGGCTGAGCCGGGTGACAACAAAGCAGTAATAACGAATTCAATAATAATTAACTCGGGTCATCTGCTCATCTGTCACGGCCCATCAGCTTTAGGGAGAAAAATCCCAGTGAACTTCTCTCTTTTGTGAGCTTTCCAAAACTCTGCAATAAAATGCTTAGAGAGGACTCTAGGTAGCCCTTCAAAAGTTCTAAGCAAACTGGTAAGTAGGTTAATTAAATTTTATGCATGTTTAAATGCTAATGATTACATTCCTAGCATTACAGTGTAATCTGTTATGGAATGATGTCATGCAAGCCCTGGATTTTAGAGCTCAACACATCTCCTTCCCCAAGTAGAGGCTGGGCGGCTCGGATCATTTATCCAAGGGCAGGAAGTTGACAGCGGGTTTTGAAAGCCAGGTTTCCCATTCAGGTCCCCTAACTTGTCTGATGAATGCTAATCAGGGAAGTTACAGAAAAACAAGTGCTGAAACCCGGCAGCAAACTGGGAGCACATGGCGGGGTCCGGGCCTGCTCCCTGCTTCCCAGCCCACGCTCCCGGCTCAGGACGGGGAAGCCGCTGCTTGCCGCCAGGACCCCACGACGGCGAGGAGGGTCAGACCCCTGCTGGGTGCCCACACGTTCCCCTCGCCCAGCCCCCTCCCCGCTTTCTGCACAGGATTTCACGAGACCGTCCATCTTTTCGACCAAGAAAGCCACGCTGCGGTGCGCACATGCTTTCGAGTACAGCCAGGAATGGTGGAAATCTCTTCATTTTGTCGGCAAACGTTTCCAATTCCACTAGCAGCCTCGGCAGTGCACCTCCACGGCCAGGGACTCGGGGTCAGCGCAGCCTGCTATATGCAGGCCGGTGCTGGAGGAATGGGCTCCAGGTGAGGCCCATGGTGCTGGAAGGAGGACAGCAGGGCCCAGCTCTGGTCAGTTCTGGGTGGAAGGAAGCAGAAATCCTGAGACAATGGCCCTGAAACTTAGGGCCACCCTTCTCATCCCTACTCGCTTGTCATTAATTACCTTCATATTTTTAAACAAAGTTATTGGGAGTTTTATCTGAATAACTGCCTTTTTCTACACATGTTCTATCAGACAATCTCCGATTAAAGTCGGTATTCTTTTCTGTTCGATAATGAAGGTAAATTTTATGGTTTCTACTTTGCCTCCAAATGAAGTTTAGCTGATGGAGCACTTTGCTCTTTGAAATTATTTAATATAAAGTCTGCAAAATATTTAAAATATTAGGCATCCAATGTGAATGTAATCGCACCATGACTGCAACAACTAACCCTAATTATAGCAATAGAGGGGCACTCGTGGGAGTTTCAGTGATAACCACAGAAATCAGAACCATTTTCTTCTTGAATTTAGCTCTGACGGCTCTTGGAAGCACAAAAGGATCCTATTAAATTAGTCCCATCATATCTTTTAAGATCCTGGATTTTGGTCCACTGGAATCTATAGCAAAAGCACAGAATCCTCTGATGTAAGCAGTGAAATTTCAACAATCGCTACAATTGGCAAATTCTTGTCAATACCTCAGCATTTTGTTGGATTGTGAAGAAAACTTCAAAATGCAAAACTGAAGAGCCCACATAATGCTAAGTGCTTGATTCATAATGCAATTTTCCCCCAAATTCAGCATTACTGCAATGAATTTCCCCCCAAATACCAGCCAGCCCAAGCCCTCTCTGTGCATGGGATATGAACAAGGATATTTGAGAGAAACAGCCCCAGCATGGTAAACGTATGGACAACCCCCCAGCCACTAGTAAATAGCTCCTCTGCCGCTGCAGCTCTTCACCCCAAACACCAGAAAGAGCGTCCAGAAGGGGAGGCGGGAGGCGGCAGAAGCCACTCGCACACCTTTGCAGGAGCTTCACTGTCCAACGCTGTGAGCTGACCCCGTCGGCTCTGTGAAGAAGTTCAGGAGTGTAACTAGTTTTGCATTTCAACATTTGCTGGGGAGAAAAAGTGCAAAGCGGCAAGAGCTGTTTTCCTTGCTCTGTGCGTCTACAGAGGGGGTCTCGTTTATTCTGGGAGAAGGTGCTTGCAGTATTATTAAGGCCCACTGGGTTGGATAGCCTGAGAGTTGGCCAAAGGACAGCATCAAAAGGAGAAGCTCTGAGAATAAATGGGCCGTGTGTCCTGGAGTGGGGCAGAGGGACGGCGAACTGTCTCTTCTTTCCACAGACATCCCTTCAAGGATATAAAATGGGATATTTGCACAGCAGCAAATCACCAGAGGTAGAGGATACCAGAATGGTATGGCACAGTACATCCTCCCTGAAAACCCTCAGAATAATGGGGCGAGGGAGGGAGGCAGCTGGGAGACATGACATCACAGTAAACCACGCAGGAAGCCGCTCCCTCGTTGAGCCTGCTCGTGTGGAGATGGTGCATGCTCGCTCCATCCACCGGCTTCCGTTCCCTGGACTAGTGGCTCTTGACCTGCTGGTGTCAGGTACTCTTAGGTGC
>PVKH010032705.1:0-12124 GCA_004027955.1 Chaetophractus vellerosus | reverse complement strand
AAAAAAAAAAAAAAAAGTGTGATTTAGCAACTACATAAAATACATGCTGCACCCTAAAAATAATAGCCTCATGAAAAGCATGTTATGCATTGACCATATATCAACAAATAAGAAAAATGTTGAATTTTGAAGAGCAGATATAATTTTACATACTTGTACCAAATTGCAATGGAACATGAAACCCAAATTATTATGAAAACATTCCAAAAGACTACTTGGAATTCATTAAGTTTAAAAATTTTATCCTCTTCAAAAACAAAGCAAATAAAAACAAATCAACAACAGCAGCAGCAAACCTCTTGGGTCAAAGGGAAAAAATGTTTGGGGAATTTCCACATTTCTTCGAAGTTTAGCTCATGCGCACAAATCTTGCAGTCTTAATTAAGTAAGGGTTTTATGCAATTATTTTACTGATTATTGAGTAGTTGAAAATTGTTTATAAAATATATATGATGTATAATGAATAACAATACAGTAAATGCATTTCAATTTATGGGAGAAAATTAATTTTACATGTAAAGTTCTCAGCATAAACCTCCCTGATTCTTTATCTAATTTCTTCTCCTATTCTCCCATATTAAATATTTTGTTTATCATTCTCTCAATATTTTGCCACATATATTGGTATCCCAAATGATATATTGTTTAGTTGTATTTGTATTGAACTTGATATGAACAGAATCATTCCAACCCTGACTTGTTCTTTTCACTCTTCATCGTATCTTGAATGTATCCACATAGTTGAGTTTAGCTCCAGTGACTTCATTTCCACTGTGGCCCAACACTCCATACCAGAGTTGCTCCATCTATTTTACTGTTGATGATTATTTGGGCAGTGTCCAGAGAGCTGCATCTGCAAACACTGTCACATAAACATTCTTGTGCACACCTGCTGGTTCACATAAAAATAGTTTTACTAATTTATTACTGACAAATTCCAGTCTGGGAGAAGATAATACTTAATGTCCTTTGCAGAGATGTTTTTAATGCCTCTTCACAATAGGGTTTCCCTTTCTAAAAAGAAATTATTTTGGTTGACTAACATTAAGAATGATTCCCTCTTCCTCTCCTGATGCCTGGAAGGGTCCTGTCACTTCTGCCTCCAGATTCTTCTTACTTCACATTTTCATGACTGACATCTCTCCTTATGCCTGAAATGTAGTTTTAATTTTATTTGTCAAAATAACACTTTTTTCTATTTATAAAAATAATACACATTAAAATAAAGAATATTAATGTCTCTAAGCAAAAGCAAATATTAACTTGCATATATATATATATATATATATATATATATACATTTTCTATAACTAAATGCATACATTAAGTACACACATATATATTAATTCCTGGGCATGCAATTACAAAAACCAAACCTTTTTTCATGGCAAACTCTCCTAGCTGCAGAACATTGTATTAGATTTTACTAATGCTGTAACAAAGTCCACACACTTGGTGACTTAAAACAACACAAATTTATTTTCATGCAAATTCTGGAGATTAGAAGGTGATTTGGTAAGAGGGCTGCATTACTTCTGGAAGACATAAGGGAGAATTGATTTCCTTGCCTTTTCCAGCTTCTAAAGGCTGCCTGCATTCTTTGGTTCCTGGCCTCATTCTCCTTCTTCAAAGCTAGCAGTGTAGTGTCTTTTCCTCTCTCTCTCTCTCTCTCTCTCTCTCTCTCTCTCTCTGTCTGTCTTTCTCTAACCCTCTTATCTCCTTCTTGTAAGCACCTGGATAATCTCACCATCTGGCGAATTCAAGATAATCTATCCATTTTAGGATCCTTAAATTAATCACATTTGCAAATCCCTTTTGAATGGTAAGGTAACATATTGACAGGTATTTGGATTAGTATGTAGACATCTTTGGGGTCATTAATCAGCCTACCAAAATCACCTTTTGAACAAAGCTGTGCCTGATTAAGCTCTCAAGGTAAGATTCAATAGTGATCGAAAATTCAAAATCCAATCTTTCCTTTAAGGAGCTCTGTCCACTTAAGCCAACAAAGCAGATTTTTTCCACAGTCTTATGGACATTGGACGAACATGCTCTTCTCTATGGTGTCCATAAGAATCTGGAATGGTACTCTGATGGTAATGCTGATTTACTCCATAGAGTCCACTCTCATTTCTATTTCAACAGAAATTAGACTTTCTATATAAAGGGCCTACCTTACTCACTAACCTTAAGGTAATTAGGACACAATTGTTCTTGTGCCGATCAACAAATCCTTTGCAGCACCATCCAATCAATTTTTCTATGCCAACAGTAGTTTGTCTATACCTGGCACTTGTATCCATATGTATTTTATAATTAGAAAATGCCACTGTTTAAAAGTTGACCTTAAAGCTTTAGCAAAGCTTGAAGGCAAATCTCATTTGCCTCAATCTTAGTGAAGCCAATTGTTCTGACAAGAAAAACTTGTCCTCATATTTGTTCAAATTTGCAAAGCAAATATTTTCACCTTTTGCTTCCTAGGTCAGCTCGAGTCAATGTAATCTTTTATGCTGTAGGAAGCTAAATGATTCATTTTTAAAACAAAGGAGAAATATTGCCTCTATTAGGATGTCAAAAGGAAGCCTATCTGATGTAATAATAAACAAAGCCAAATGTTCTTCTCCTACATATTTACCTGTCCCATAGTCAATCACTCGGCTAAATTTATTATAACAACTAGGGCTTAGTTAAGAAGATATTTAATTATAAGGCACATAATTATCACAGCGTTTGCTTAAATGGAATCATGAAATATATCTTGCATAAATATTAGTATAAATATGGACAGCTGGAGCAGAAAAGGATACAATTAAGCTAGCAAAACATTTGGTAATTAGATAAAACAGTTTTGAATATTTTAATGAAGATGGAATAAAACCAACTAACTTTTAGAAAAATCAATCCCTGATCAAATATGAACAAAGAAGAACGGGCAGGGTGAAAGACACTGGTGTCCCTGGAATTACTTGACAAAAGTGAAGTAATCTGAACCTTATTTTTAAAGCTATATTGCATAGGCTCACTTTTCCTGGTTCCTCTCCTCCAAATACAACTAAGTATCCTGGAAATAATTCAACAGACATTCATGGAAAAACTCAGAACTCTGAAAGGTGTAAAGGAAAAGGTAGATTCACAGTAGTGAGTTCCCTGGGTTTTCGTTTTAACTCCTATATATCCTAAACAGGGTGCCAGAGAGGTCTGCAACCTAGAACTGTAAACATGTGTAGATGAAATACTAATGCTGCAAATACTAATACATAAAAATTTTTAAATTAACTTTTAAAAATCCCTGCTTTATCAAGGAGCAGTTGTAGCTCTGTGGTTGAGTGTCTGCCTCTCACATATGAGGTCCTGGCTCCAATCCCCAGTACCTCCTTAAAAAAAATCCCTGCTTTATCTAGACAAAGGACAAGAAAAGAGGCAGCTACACCCAGGGCCTCTGGAACCTCTCAGCCGCTTGGGGCTTCTCTGTCTCTGCCACTATTTTCCTGTGTATCTATGGCTTTTTAGTCCGCCATTTATAAAAGACTCCAATAAGATGATTAGGACCCACCCTGGGTCTCAATTAGTTCAAACTGAGGCTCTCATTTTTCCACAGGTAGTAAACCTCTGGCCTACAAGGCCCATTGCAGCCTGTCTCAAACAGGCTGAAGAGGTTCATCTGTTACTATCATACTTTTATAGGTGATACTCTCAAATTCTTTATCCCCAAGTATATTGCTTTGCCTTTCTACCTGGTATAGACTTTTATTTATTTTGAAACTCTTAATCATGTTTCAAGACCCATCTCAAATGTTGCTTACTATATGAAGCCACCTTCAACTCTCTTGGGGAAGAGAGTCACTCTCTTCTCTGAGTTTCCCTGAACTCCGTTGGTTTATATCAGCACTTCATCATTTTCCATTAGAATATAAGCTTCTCTAAGACTGAAGGAATGATGCCATGCCTTCTTTGTGTCACTAGCATGTAGCAAAATTAGAGAAGAGGAAAGAAAGGATACTAATATGTTTTATATTCCTAAAGGCACACCACTTGATGAATTTATGAATGTTTCTCATTTTATTCTACTGCTCCACACTAAGCTAGGTGATATTGTCCTTATTTTAGGGAAGAGAAAGATGAGACTCAGAGAACCAAGTATTTTTTCCATTGTCACATAGCTAATGAGTGAGTGTCAGACTTAGGATACAAATATAAGTTTTCCTGATATCAAATTCTACTCAAATGTTCCACTTCAATGAATGTTCATGGAGTAAATCAATTATACAAGTGTCTGAAATTTTGTTTTTAAAGTATAAGTTCACTGATCAGCATGACGAGAGTGGATAGTTTTTAAAAATGATAACTTTTTAATATATACCAATATACACATTTTAGGTGTCACAATATTTTTTACATGAATAGAATTTTGTAGCTTTCAAGGACCTTCTACATATATTTATGACTCACAGAATACTCTCAACAACCCAAAGAGATGTCCCACTAGTCTTTAGGATAAAGCAGTACACACAAAAAATGCCCCTCTCCCCGAAGATGTCCACATACTTTTCCCAGAAACCTGTGAATATGTTAAAGTCCATGGCAAAGGAATCTTTGAAGCTGTGATTAAGTTGAGGACATTGAGATAGAGTAATTATCCTAAATTATCTAGGAGGACACAATCTAATCATATGGTTCTTCTAATCAGAGAATCTTTCCCAGCTGTGGTCAGATGAAAATGTGACTATGGAAAAATGTTTAGAGAGATGCAATGTTAACCACTTTAAACATAGAGAAAGGTGGTTAGGAGCTAAGAGTTGTTGGTGGCCTCTAGAAATAGGAAGATACTAGGAAACTTTCCTCTGGAGCCTCCAGAAAGGAACATAGTCCTGATGACACCCTGATTGTAGCCCTGTGATGCCCATGTGGGACTTTGGGCCTACAGAATGGTAAGATAATGAATTTTTGTTCTGTTTGCTTTTGTTCTGAAATTTTATTGACACTTATTGATAAAGCATAAATCCATCCAAAGTGTACAGTCAATGGTATGCAGTTTAATCCCATAGCTGTGCATTCATCACTTCAGGCATTTTAGAGCATTTTCATTACTCCAATAATAATAATAAAAAAACAAAGAACAAATGAACAAACAAACAAAAACTCATCACCTCTCAATCTCTCTATGCTTTCCCTACTGTACTATTAATGCTTTCTCTCTAGTTTATTTGTATTTATATTATTTAATAACAGACATATATGCAATATCACCCATATTTGTGTTACATGAGGTTTCACTATGTTATACAGTTCAATGTTACAGTTTTTAGCTTTCCTTCTAGTAATATACATGACCTTAGACTTACCCTTTCAACCACTGTCATACCCATATAATAGCTGTGCTAGTTATAAACACTATGATGTGCTCTCACCATTTACATTCCTTTCCAAAGATTTTCATACAACCTTTTTTACCAGTCCTGCACAGATTAATCCTCAGCTTTCCATTCTTTACCCTCATTCTAATTTCTGGTACCCTATATTGTAATAATTAACTCCATGAGTTTACACAGTATATTTAGTTCATGCTAGTGCAATCATACAGAATTTGTCCTTTCGTGTCTGGCTTGCTTCACTCAACATAATCTCCACCAGGTTCCATGTTGCCGCATGCTTCACAACTCCATTTCTTCTTACCACTGCATAATATTCCATCTTGTATATGTACCATTTATCCATTCATCAGTTGATGGACACCTGGGTTGTTTCCAACTTTTGGCAATTTTGAATGACGCTGCTATGAACATCGGTGTGCAGATGCCTGTTTGTGTCACTGCTCTCAGTTCTTCTGGATATATACCTAGTAATGGTATTATCAGGTCACATGGCTAGTCTATATTTAACTTCCTTAGGAAATGCCAAATATTCCTCCACAGTGGCTATACCATTCTACATCCCGACCAACATTGAATAAGCATTCCTATCTCTCCACATCCTCTCCAACACTTACAGTTTTCCAACTTTTTAATAGTGGCCAGTCTAATCGGTGTGAAATTATATCCCAGTGTAGTTTTGATTTGCATTTCCCTAATCACTAGTGATGTTTCGTATTTTTTCATGTGTTTTTTCGCCATTTATATTACTTTCTGGATAATTGTCTTTTCAAGTCTTCTGCCCATTTTTTAATTGGGTAGTTTTTCTTTTAATTGTTGAGTTGTATGATCTCTATATATATCATGGATATTAAAACCTTATTGGCAATATTGATTGCCAAATATTTTCTCTCATTGAGTCTGCTGCCTTTTCACCCTTTTGATAAAGAACTTTGAGGTACAAAAGTGTTTAATTTTGAGGAGGTCCCATTTATCTATTTTTTCTTTTGTTGCTCATTCTTTGTGTATAAGGTTTAAGAAACTACCTTCTACCACAAGATCTTAAAGATGTTTTCCCACATTTTCTTCTAGGAGTTTTATGATAGTTGCTTTTATATTTAGGTCCTTGATCCATTTTGAGTTAATTTTTATATAAGATGTGAGATAGGTGTCCTTTTTCTTTCTTTTGGATTTGTCTCTTCAGTTCTCCCAGCACCATTTGTTGAATAGATTCTTCTGGCCTAGCTGGGAGGGCTTGATAGCCTTGTCCAAAATCACTTGACTATAGATGTAAGGTTTTTTCCCGAGTTCTTGATTCAATTTCATTGGTCAATCTGTCTGTCTTTATGCCAGTACCAGAGATTTTAACCACTGTAGCTAAGTAATATGCTTTGAAGTCAGGAAGTGAGAGTCCTCCAACTTTGTTCTTCTTTTTAAAGACATTTTTGGCTATTCAGGACCCCTTACTCTTCCAAATAAAATTGATAATTGGATTTTCCATTCTTCAAAAATGGCTGTTAGGATTTTTATTGGGATTGCATTGAATTTGTAAATCAGTTTGGGTATAATTGACATCTTAACAATATTTAGTCTTTCAATCCATGAACAAGGAATGTCCTTCCATTCATTTAAGTTTTCTTCAGTTCCTTTTAACAATGTTTTGTAGTTTTTTGAATATAGGTCCTTTATGTCCTTGGTTAAGTGTATTCCTAAATGTTTGATTCTTTTAGCTGTTATCATAAATGGAATTTTTTTTTCTGATTTCATCCTCAGATTGCATATCAGTAGTGTATAAAATTGCTTTCAATTTTTGCATATTAATCTTGTATCCTTCCACTTTGCTGAACTCGTCTATTAGTTCTAGTAGCATTGTTGTGGATTTTTCAGGATTTTCTAGATATAGGATCATATCATCAGTGAATAGTGAAGGTTGAAAGTTTTACTTATTCCTTTCCTATTTGGGTACCGTTTATTTCTGTCTAGTCTAATTGCTCTAGCAAGAACTTCTAGCACAATAAGAATGGTGACAGTGGGCACCCTTGTCTTTTTCCTGATCTCACTGGGAAAGCTTTCAGACTTTCAACATTGAGTACAATGTTAGCTGTAGTTTTTTCATATATGCATTTGCCATATTGAGAAAGCTTCCTTCAATTTCTATCTTTAGGAGTGTTTTTATCAAGAAAGGTTCAAATGCCTTTTCTGCATCAATTGAGAGGATCATGTGATTTTTCTCCTTCAACTTACCAATGTGGTTTATTACACTAATTGATTTTCTTCTATTGTACCACCTTTCCTTAGCTGAGATAAAACCCACTTGATTTTGGTGTGTAATTATTTTAATGTGCTACTGGATTTGGTTCCAAGTATTTTATTGAGAATTTTTGCATCTATATTCATTAGAGATATTGGTCTGTAATTTTCCTTTTTCATCGTGTCTTTATCTGGTTTTGGTTTTAGGGTGATGTTGCCTTCATAAAGTAAATTTGGTAGCATTCTTTCCTGTTCAATTTTTTAGAACGGTGTGAGCAAGATTGGTATTAGATCATCTTTGAATGATTAGTAGAATCCATGTGTGAAGCTATCTGGTCCTGGATTTTTAATCTTTGGGAGGTTTTTTATGAATGTTTCAATCTCTTTACTTGTGATTGGTTCATTGAAAGCTTCCATTTCTTCTAATTTCAGTGTAGGTGTTTTGTGTTTCTAGGAATTTATCCATCTCATCTACATTGTCTAGTTTGTTGGTGTAGCAGCTTGATGTGTTTATGAATTCCAAAAATAGATATTGGATTATGCTTGTAAACTAGTCTGTTAAACTGGGCATGATTAAGTTATGATTAGGGTGTTGACTGGGCCACGTCAGTAAGGTGTTGAGCCCCACCCCTTGGTGGGTGGGAGAATCAAATATAAAAGGCAAGGCAAAAGACAGAGGGAGCAGTTTTGATGTTGGAATTCTGGTAAGAAAGTAGAGAAGGCCCTAGGATAGAGATGAGCCATTCGCCTGAGAGTTCACAGCTTGTTCACAGTTCTCTCCTTGTGGAGAGAAGCAAAGCCTAGAGAGCCTCATAGTCTACAGCTGAACTTGTGGAGGAAACAGAGCAACTAAGCCCGGAGAGAAATGCAGCCCCAGGGAGAGAGGAACCCAAGAAGCCTGAACCCTTGCAAATGTTGGCAGCTCTCTTGCTCCAACACGTGGCAATGGACTTTGGTGAAGGAAATGTATGCTTTATGGCCTGGTAACTGTGGACTTCTACCCCAAATAAATACCCTTTATAAAGACCAACAGATTCCTGGTATTTTGCATCAGCACCCTTTGGCTGACTAATACAGTTGGCATACAGTTTTTGTTCATATCCTATTATGATCTCTCTTATTTCTGTGGGATCAGTGGTAATGTCCTTGTATGAGTCAGCCCAAGCAGTGCTGATGAAAAGTACCAGAAATCTGTTGGCTTTTATAATTTGGGATAAAAGCTTACAGTTACAAGGCCTTAAAGAGTCCAACTCAAGGCTGCCAATCTCTGCAATGGTTAAACCTTCCTCTCTCTCAGCTACAGGCTGGCATAGGGCTTGTTTTCTTCTGGGCCTTATCAGCTGCTCAGCTGCTCAGCTGCTCAGTTCTCTTCAGCTGCAAACTTATCATGTAAACGACTCACCTCTCTTCCTGGGGTCACAGGATCAAATTCTCTCCTCTGCCATGTCTTCTTGAGTGAGTGTCTGTTTATATCAGCCCACCATGGGGGACGGGGTTAACCCTGAGTCACACCCTACTGATGTTGTCAAATCAAAGTCATAATCTTTTATCAAGCAAACTTAAAACTTTTGAATTTAATACAATCAAAGGGTATCGTACCCAGAAGAACAGATGAGTTTACAAACATAATTTTTCCCTTTAGGGGGGATTCATAAATAATATCAAACTGCCACAGTCCCCATCTCATTTCTGATTTTATTTATTTGCATCTTCTCTTCATTTTTCTTTGTCAGTCTAGCTAAGGGCTTGTGGATTTTGATCTTCTCAAAGAACCATCTTTTGGTTTTGTTGATTCTCTATTGTTTTTTTTTTCTCCTCAATTTCATATATTTCTGCTCTGATCTTTTCTATTTCTTCCCTTCAGCTGGGTTTAGGATTAATTTGTGGTTCTTTTTCTAGTTCCTCCAGATGTGCAGTTAGATCTTCAATTTTAACTCTTTCTTCTTTTTAAATGTAAGCATTGAAGCTATAAATTTCCCTCTCAGCACTGCCTTTGTGGTGTCCCATAGGTTGTGATATGTTGTGTTTCCTTTTTCATTTGTCTCAAGATATTTGCTTAACTCTCTTGCAATTTCTTCTTTGACCCACTAATTATTTACGATTATGTTGCTGTATCGCCATATATTTATGAATTTTCCATTTTTCCATCCATTATTCATTTCCAGCTTCATTTCATTATGATCAGAGAAACTGCTTTGCATAATTTCAATCTTTTAAAACTTTATTGCATATTGTCTTGTGTCCCAACATATGGTCTATCCTGGAGAAAGATCCATGAGCACTTGAAGAGCATGTGTATCCTGCTGTTTTGTGGTGCAATGCTCTATTGACAACTGTTAGGCCTGGTTCATTAGTCATATTATTCAAGTTCTCTGTTTCTTTATTTATTCTCTGTCCAGATATTCTATCCAGTAATGAGAGTGGTGTATTGAAATGACCAACTATTATTGTAGATACATATATTTCCTCCTTCAATTTTGCCAGTGTGTGCCTCATGTATCTTGGGGCACTCAGGTTAGGTGTATCAATGTTTATTATAATTATTTCTTCTTGGTGAATTTCCCCTTTTATTAGTATATAATGACATTCTTCATCCCTTCTAACAGTTATCCATTTAAAATCTATTTTGTCCAATATTAGTATCACTACTCCAGCTCTTTTTTGGTTACTATTTGCATGGAATATCTTTTTCCAACATTTCACTTCTAATCTGGTTGTGACCTTCCTGAGGTGAGTCTCTTGTAGACAGCATATAGATGGCTCATTTTTTAATTCATTCTATCAGTCTATGTCTTTTGATAGGGGAATCCGAGCCATTAATATTCAGTGTAAAAGCATTACTTCATCCATTTTGTCCTTTGGCTTTTTGTTGTCATATCTTACTATTGTCTGTATTTTTACCCTTTAATTTACCCTTCTTAGTAATCTTCATTTCTATACTCTTCTCCAAATCTCTTGCCCTTGTTTTTCCCTTTCAGCTGCAACACTTCCTTTAGAATTTCTTGTAATTCTAGTCTTTTGATAACATATTCTACCGGTTTTTGTTGGACTGTGAAAACTTTTAACTCACCCTCAGTTTTGAAGGACAGTTTTGCCAGGTACATAATTCTTGGCTGGCAGTTTTTCTCTTTCAGTAACTTAAATATATCATACCAATTTCTTCCTGCCTCCATGGTTTCTGATGGGATGTCAGCACTTAATCTTATTGAGGTTCCTTTGTTTATGATGCTTTGCTTTTCTCTCGCTGCTTTCAGGTTAATCTCTTTATCTCCGATATTTGTCATTCTGAATAGTAGTTGTTGCAGTGTAGTTCTATTCTAATTTATTCTGTTTGAGGTGCATTTTCCTTCTGAGATATTGATATTTATGTCTTTCATAAGGGTTGAGAAGTTTACAATCACTATTTCTTCAAATATTTTTTCTACCCCTTTTCCATTCTCTTCTCCTTCTTGGACACTGATAATGCATGTGTTTGTGCATTTCACATTGTCATTCAATTCCCTAAGCCCCTCTTCCATTTTTCCATTCTCTTCTCTTTCTGTTCTCCTGTCTTTCCTATTTGGATGTTCTGTCCTCAAAATCACTAATTCTGTCTTCAAGCAATTCAAATCTGTGTTTATGTGTTTCTAATGTATTTTTAATTTCATCCATGGTGTCTTTCATTCCCATAAGGCCTGTGATTTTTTTTACAGGCTTTCAAATTGTTCTTTATGTTCATCCAGTGTCTTCTTAATACCCTTTACCTCTTTAGTCATACTTTCTTTCAATTCTTTGAATTGATTTAGGAGAGTCATGTGATTATCATTGATTAATTGTCTTTAATCCTGTATCTCTTCAGGATATTTGGTTTGTTCCTTCAGTTGGGCCATCTCTTCCTGTTTCCTAGTATGGCTTGTAATTTTTTGCTGATGTCTACGCATCTGAATTTCTTGGTGAATTTACTCTGATGGCCAATTTCTCTCTCTTGCCTATTTTTCTCACAGCTCTTCTTTGATATTGGGTTCAACTTATTTTAAGTCTTTAAAATTGCCTGGGTTAAATTATCAAAATCAGGCCAGGGACTCAATAATGGGGCACAGATTTTCACCCAGGAGATGGGGTAAAGAGAAGCCTTAAAGTGTTTTTTCTCTGTGCATTTTCCAGACTGACCAGCTCATGGTGCTCCTCAGCACACCTTTCCACCAAGGAGTTTCTTTCAAGCTCTGCTTTCCTGTATTTTGGTCTGGCCAGAGCCAAGATTCAAAGCAGGCTCTGCTGGCTGAAGTCACTGAAGAGAAGCCCCCTGACTCGCCTTCCCTTTTCCCTAGTGACAGTTGACAGGGAGAAAGACTTCAGTTCTTCTCTTAGTTGGTTGCCATGAGCCAGCAGCTTTGTCCCAGCTTGATACATTAGGGGTGGGGGTTGAAAGCCCTTCCTAGTCACTGCAGGTTTTGGGAACTCACATTTGTTGTTTCAGGTTCTTTGTCTCTCTGTCCCTTGCCCTCCTGGGAGTTGTGTAGCACTGTCTTGGTCTGCTGACCCCCAAA
>PVKH010032704.1:0-12206 GCA_004027955.1 Chaetophractus vellerosus | reverse complement strand
GCAGATTCTCCTGAACTGGGAGCATAGGCGTCATTTGGTCTTGATAATTTGGGGTTGATCATTTGGGCACATTGAGCTGAAAGCATTTGAGGCTTTCTAGATAGAACTGTCACTATATGTGTGGCCCTCCAGATAGATACGAGATAAGAGGAAAAAAACCCTACAAAGGAGAGCAGCTGAGAGAGAACTCTGAGCAATGATTGGGCAGTAGCTTTGTTGGTTCATAGTACTAAGAAAAAATCATTCACAGAATCATGGGAGCAAAATGACTATTTGTCTCATAATTGGGGTCTCAGCCATTAGGACCTGTTCCTACTCTGGACCAAAGATGAGTTTTGTGCAGTGAAAGGCAATGTTATGCCAGCTGGATGGTTTTTTGAGGGAAGATTAAAACAGCTATATATATATGTATGAGTTGCCTAAGTGAGCCAGCTGGATTAGAGCTCAAATAAGATAATAGTCTACAAATCCCTAGAAGGTTTGAGAAACAAGAGAGGGAATTGTTATTTGGGGTACTGTGAGGAAAGTAGGTAAAAAGAAGAAAAGCAAATTAATTAAAGTAATTGAAACAAACATATCCTTGCCAGTATTAAAAGCTATGAAATATTTGGCTTTCTAGCTGTATTATTCAGTCATTTACTAAATATGGCTTGTAATTTGTCAGTCAATGTGTAACCTTTATATTATCATAAAATTGATGAACTTCTTTGGTGCACACAAATCCATCTTCCGTTCTTCCGCGCTTCCGTGGCTTACCTCATTTAAGTCAATGCAGAATTGAAAGGGGAAAAGAATTTGGAGGCTTTCTTATAAAATAAATGTCTTCTGACCCATAGTCCATGACAGCTGATTTTGTTTTCTTGCTAAATTATAGATTCCTTTTGGAACTGTATCATCCTTTTTTTCCATCTCCACTGTTGAATATAGTACCAGAAACATAGTACTTACTCTAGTGAACCAACTGTCTTTTAAAAGTAATGTGGGGAGTGGGTGTGGCTCAAGTGGTTGAGTGCATGCTCCCCACATGAGAGGTCCCCAGTTCAGTTCCCAATGCTTCTAAAAACAAAAACAACAAGCAAACAAACGAAAACCCGACTCAGGGGAGACCATGTGGCTCAGTGGTTAAGTGCTGGCTTCCCATGTATGAGGCCCCAGGTTTAATCCCTGACCTTCATAACTCAAAAAAAAAAAAAGAAAAAAGAGGTATTGTGACACTAATTTGATACTCAAATAACATTTTAGTATTTCATACTTTATTACCTATACAACTGATATGTATACCACTTAATAAAGACAGAATGCATTAATGTGTACTTGTTTTATGCTCTTTTTGTGTTAACATACATATTATAGATATACAAAAATTTTCATTAAGTATACAATTGAGTGGCATCAATTACATTCACAATGTTGGGCTACCATCACCACCATACATTCCCAAGACTTTTTCATCACTCAAACCAGAAATTCTGTATTCATTAAGAAAATCTCCCTGTTCCCACCTTTTCCCACTAGCCCTTGATTTCCTCTCATCATTCTATCTCTATGAGTTTTCTTATTCCAGGTATTTTTATATAAGTGAAACCATACAATATGTGTCCTTTTGTGTTTGGCTTATTTCACTTAACATACTTTCAATGTTTAGTCAAGTTGTAGCACATATCAAATCTCCATTCCTTTTTATGGCTAAGTCATATTCCATGTGTATACTACATTCTGTTTATCCTTTCATCTGTTAATGAAAAGATGAGTTATTTCCACCTTTTGGCTATTATGAATGATGCTACTATGAACAATAGTGTACAAGTATCCGATTTGCTGTCTTCAGTTCTTTTGGGTATATACTTAGAAGTAGAATTGCTGAGCCATATGGTAATTCTATGTTTAACTTTTTGAGGAACCACCGAACACTTTACAACAGTGGCTACACCATTTTACATTCCCAACAACAAAGTACAGGGGTTCACATCCTCACCAACACTTGTTTTTAAAATAAAAACCATCCTAGTGAGTGTAGTGTTATCTCATTGTGGTTTCATTTGCATTTCCCTGGTAACTAATGATTTTGAGCATCTTTTTATGAGCTTGCTGGCAAATTGTAAATCTCCTTTGGAGAACTAAGTCCTTTGCCCATTTTTAAAATCATTTTTTCTTTGTTTGTTTTAGGGAGGTACCAGGGGTTTGAACACGGGGAACTTATACATGTGAAGCAGGTGCTCTACCTTCTACCACTGAACTACGCCTGCTCCGCAGTCAGGTTGTCTTTTTGTTGTTGAGTTGTAGCAGTTATTCTGGATAGTAGACCCTTATCAAATAAGTGATTTGCAACTATTTTCTCCCATTCTGTAGGTTCTCTTTTCACTTTCTTGACAATATCCTGTGCTCAAAAGTTTTTGATTTTGATGAAGTCCAGTTTTGTTAGTTTTTTTGCTTGTGCTTTTAGTGTTATATCTAAGAAATCATTGAAAAATCCAAGGTCATTAATGTTTACCCAGTGTTTTCTTCTAAGAATTTAATGATTTGGCTCTTATGCTTAGGGCCTTGATCCATTTAGAGTTGATTTTTATATATGGTGTGAGTTAGGGGTCTAATTTCACTCTTTTGCATGTGGACACCCAGTTTTCCCAGCACTGTTTATTGAAGAGAATACTCTTCCCCATGTATTTGGCACTCTTGCCGAAAATAAGTTGGACATAGACGTGTGGGTTTATATGTAGACTCTCAAGTCTAATCCGCTAGTCTATATGACTGTCCTTATGCCAGTACCACACTGTTTTGAATACTGTGACTTGGTAGTAAAATTTTGAAATCAGTAGGTAATATATATTTGAACAAAAGGATTCCTTAGGATTGATGCACAGTAATTTTCCCGAGGTGTTCACAAATAACTTCCCTTGAAAGACACTAGGAGCCACGTTTTTAAGTGTTTTGATACTAATTATTTCATTGATTTAATTTATTCATTTATTGGTTAAGGTCCAAACCATCTAGACCAGGGATCAGCAAGCTTTTTCTTTAATCAGCCAAATAGTAAATATTTTGGGTTTCTTGAACCATATGGTCTTTGTGGCAACTATTCAATTCTACCATTGTAGCGTAAAAATAACCATAGATAATACATAAACAAATGAGCGTGGCTGTGTTCCAATAAAACTACTTATAAATGTTGGCATTTTAATTTCATATATTATTCTTCTTTTTCCAGCCACTTAAAAATGTAAAACCATTCTGAGCTCTCAGGCTTTACAGAAACAGGCTGTGGGCCAGAATTGGCCATGGGCAGTGATTTGCAGATCTCAGGTGTAGACCAAGTTATCTAGTAGGTGTGCTGCTAACACAGGAAGTAGTCACTTTAGGGAGGCAATAAAATAATTAGGAGTAAGCAGAAGAATGACTTCAATATAGCCCTATGCATTGGTTCTTGTTAATTGTCTTTCTGCAGGCTGCAGGTAACTGCCTAGAGGGCAGAGTAGGGGCTCATTCTCCCCAGCATTCCAAGAGTTCTGTGAATGAACAAAAGAATAAATGAAACAGTCAAATATACAGGTCACAATTGATGCTTGTGGTTACTGAATTACAAAAGTGGTAATTTCTTTTGAAGCAAACACAAAAAGAGGAGGCCCACCGTGCTTTCAGTATCCCCCCCCCCCACACACACACCCCTTCCTAAGTCAGCTTTGTATGACATCTGGAAGGAGGGCTTTTTAAGTAGGAAATGTGCAAACCATTTCAGAAAGACTTCCTTCCTACTGACTCCTGGTTGCCAAGGTGTTTTGGTTCTTCCCTTGTAATTAACGCTTTTGCTGAGGGACTTAATAACCCTCAGGAAAGCTTTCCATAAAGAAATAATCTCAAATAGGATTATATATTTTAACTGGGAGCTATGTTTTCATGTGTTCTGATACCGTAATTTCTGACATTGGTTTCTTACTTAAGGTCAAAACTTCAAGAAGTAGTGCCCCCTACCAACCCCCCCCCAAGCCCTGCTAAATACAATTTCCTATTTCCTCTTTGTTTAAAAGCAACCCACAAAACTTTCATTTTTTTTCCCCCGCAGATACAATGTAAAGAGTCAGTAAAATCCTTGTATTAAACATGTGAAAAGGGGTCTCATCTAGATTCAGAAGGCCCCCGGCTGTTTCCCACTGAAACAATGTGAACTTGTGTGTTATCTTTGTGCACAATTCATAAGCCACCCGCTTTACTGTGCCAAAGTGCTGATCCTTAGCCTCTTTCTAACCCTAGCTTTCCAATCCATTTCTTAACCCAGTGTCCTCATCCTTGATTCTAACAGGTTAAGCTGATCTAAGCCCTGAAGGGATGATTACAACTTGACCGTGATACTGGCACAAGACAGCTTTTCTTCCTATTATAGCCACTCTCTTTGCTGTTTTGTTGTTATATTTTGACAAGGTAGAGGTTCACTGTGGCCAGAGCTTAAATAAACAAAAACTGGACTCATACTCCATTTCCAGGAAAGATGGGAACAGCAGCCATTATCTGATATAATTAAAGTGTGTTGAACCCTGAGCACAGTACCCAGTGTAAATCCCTATTTGGCCTTTACAACTAGCCAACAGAGAGTCGAGTACTTGAATTACCTGCTGGTTGGAAGGTCTGTGGCTTCTCTGAGGACATGTTGTAGATTTTGTGACAAGCCTAACAGAAATGTCCTTGTTATTAATTTTAGAAGAATACTTTGATGCCATACAGTCCTTCCTCTTTGAGCCCCAGTAACCTTGTCTACAAAATGGGCACAATTTTATTTCCCATATGGGATTGATGTTGGGCTTAAAGGAAGTATTTTAAGTAAAGTACTTAAGAAGTACACTTTCTAGGGTTGGCAAATCTGCAAGAATGAGTAATTGTTTTCTATTCTCCTTCTCTTTCCTTTTCTAAGCATCCCTAAAAACTCTTAATTATTAAAGACTTCTTTCTTACCAGGTTTAAATCTTTATCACAGTTTCTGTTTTATATTGTTTGGGACTCTCTATTATTACTTAAGTACAAAATAGTTGAACTTTAATTTCAATCCATTCATTTTACAGTTCTTTCCATAGACGACTCATAAGTAAGGCTATCAAAAAATCTTTCAAAGGTTTACAGATTTTTCTACCTTGATACTTGTTTTTAACTGTGTACTGATTTTTTACTTAGCTGATGATTAAATATCTGTCAGCTATCTCTCCAGACCATTCCAATTTTCTAATGCTCTCACGTATTTCTAAAGCCATGAGTGCGTAAAGCTTATCTTCTGCTGGATCCACTGGCTCTTATATTTCTAAATGCTATTCAACCCATTTCATTAAATAACTTTTTTTATCCAGCTTAATTTTTTCTTTCTTCTGATGATAATCTCATAAGCAAATTACTAATATATTTAAAGATAATAAGGATTAAAAAATTGGGAATGTGCAGAATCATTTAATTCTGAGAGTGAGAATGAGACCTTGGGATATTTGTCTCTCAAGGATACGTAAGGCTATCTCTTAAACACTTGCAACAAAAATTTAGAGTCATTAGACAACATTTAAAATTCAGGCCTATCCACCCTTCCAGTTCCACTTTGGAATAGACTTGTTTTCCACTGGGGAATAATTTGTCTTTATTAATTGAGAACAAATGTGCATAGGTGTTTTAATTACACAGTAAATTAGGAAAATTTAAAATGCAGAAGATGTGAAAGCCAAGAATTCAAAACTAACAACTCGAAAACATGAGTAGATAAACAGGGAAAACATATCACCATAAGAGTGCAAGCACATCCCGAGATAAAGAAGGCAAAAAATAAGACCTAAGACTAATTACGAAGCTTTTGCTAAAGCTCCTTTGGAGCAGAACAGTTCTGACTTATGGCTACAAGCCATTCTTGGCTGTGTGTGACAGGTGGAAGGAAACCATATTCGTAGGGCTACTCCAAAACGTCTGGCTTTGAGGAGTGGCTTTTTATGTGTTCAGAGGGGAATGAATATTGAGAATTTCTCACATAAATTTAAACTTTACAGAGTGCTCCCATAGCATTTATTCAGCAGTCTAGATCCATGGAACCCTGAGAAGCCATTCAAAATTGCATGATTATTGTGGGGAGAGAGTCCAGAACTTTCCTTAGATTCTCAAATGAGCCCCGGATCTTGAAATGTAGGAATTTAAAGCTGCTGCTTGACCACTGTGGACGTTGGCCGACTTTGTTTTTGTTCTCTGTCATTTAAGATCAACTAAAGTTGCCTAATTATAAACTGTTAGAGGTCGTTTTTTTTTTTTTTCCAGGCCAGGAAAGTCAGAATGACTTTTTTTTTTCCCCCAAAGCCCACTGTGGCTGCCAGAATGCTTTCAACCGAATTTGGTGCTTCCTGGCAAGACCAACCTGTTACTAGTTTAGAACAGCCTTCTCTATCTCCTCTGACCATATAAATATTTAGATACATATTTTTATTCCTTTTAAAAATGCCCTGGGCATATGAGTGTTTATTGTAAGCTACCTTAAATCCTTTTTGGAAACAGATGGGATATAAATAAAGCATATGCCTCATCAGGCTCTCAGAATGCTGACAGATGAATCACGGAGCGAGCAGGTTAGAGAGTTGAGCTAGTCCCTCAACCATCACCGAGGAAAGAAAAATGTTCTCCAAGTGTTTGCTCTACTGATAGTGGCTGGGAAAAGTCCTCTTCGAAGTGAGAGACCTTGGGAAGTTTGGCTGACCTCTGAGGTGAAACTAAGATAACTTCTGCTGTCCTAGGACTACCTTAGGCTAAGTACTTAGAGGTAATTACTTCCAGTCCTTTTCAGTTGGGGTGGCTTATTTGCTTTTTTGCTTGTTCATCCTGTATCAAAGATTAGACTTTGAGCTCCTTAAGGACGATGGCTGCTATCACTCCCTTGCTAATTCTCAGAAGGAATGTGACTTAAGTTAATGATCAAGAGACTAATCTCATGAAGAAGATAGGATTTTTTTTTTCACTTCTTCAGGCGCCTCACCTCCTATTGTTGTAAGTTAAGCAACTTTTGACTTTTGAACCAGTGAACCTGATTTTGTCAGCATAATGAAGGATCCAAAAGTGAGCCTTATGGGGTTGTTTGTGGTGAAAGTGTCATCAACTTCTGGAAGGTTTCCAGACTGATGATTTGTGCTTTTACAGGACATTTTGCTGTGTTAGCGCTTGAGACAAACTTCCCCTTTTAAATAGAGGTGATCAGGTTTGATTCATAGTAGCTGATTCCTGAAAATTATAAGATGCCGTTGGGTGTTGTTCATATAAACATCATTTAGGAAGAAAGAACTGACGACTGCAGATAAATGTCAAGTATAACGTATGTATTGGAACTTCGAACCAACTGCTAGATCTTTAGGGCACTGTTTGAAATACAGACGCTTTTACCCCTCTGTCGTTGGGACAAGCGTATTTATCCACAAGAGTGGCTTATTTCCTCGTTTATGTGCATCAGGCGCTTCTGTGTATAATGATGCCTCCACTTTCCTCTCCCCAAACCCTAAGTGGAATTAATAAACTTATTGTGGTCCCTTTTAACAAGACAGAACAGATTTCTGCTTAAGGCTTAGGCGGTTCCTTTATAACAATTCTTGGCTCAGGTAGCCCATATACTTTTCAATTATATGTCCTATAAATGTCATGAAACTGGCCTCAAAGTCATCCACATTTTCCTCTGTGAAGTGCTGATGAAGCAGTTATTGAAGAAGGAAGCATTTTCAAGGAGGAACCAGAAATCAATTCTCTTTCATTCCCCAGTATAACTTTCACTTTACCCAAAGAGGGTGGTGGAAAATCCCTCAGATCAGTGCCAGATGGCCAAAAGGGTGGCTTATGAAGACCACAAGGGAACACAAGAAGTTAATAATTAAGAGGCTATGGGCCCTCTCACCCGCCCCTGGATCAGTGCCTGCTGTTTGCTGAAACAAGTTGCAAGCCTGCACCTGGTTCTAATGACAAGGATTGGCTCCGTTTGTTGACAGCGCTTTTTTGTCTGCTTTCCTTTCTATTCCAAGTAACATGCCAGCTCCCGGGGGTTGTTCAGCTCCCTGGTTGCGTCTCAGCAGGCCCTGGCCTGTCTGTACCTCCCTTCTGTGCGCCTGGCTTCGGGAACAGCCCCGGAGGCTGCTGGGATTAAGCACCACAGAGCATTGAAGGAGGGCTTGACTGCTCTCTAAGTACTTGGCAGTCCCTTTTATTGGTCCTCCCTCAGAGCATTGGCATAAAGTAAAATAACATTACTCAAGTGTTGAGGCCAAAGGGGAAACTGAGGTAGACACAGTCAAACGTGTCTCACAAACAAGTCCAGATCAAGATGGACAGCCTCCAAACCTCATCCATACTTTTTATATTAGGTTACAATTTCCTCATCCGTAAAACGGGAATCTTATACACGGATACCTTTCAAACATTCTGTGGCTGTTGACTCTCATGGGAAAGTCCAGTATTTAAAATAAGTAATTATGGAGCACCTCAATTTGAAGAAGAGAATAAGGTCCCCCAGATCCATTAAACTTGGCCCATTCTTGCACAAGTGGCCACCATGGAGGCTCCATGGAGCTCAGCTTGGAAAGAGCTAAACTGGAAAATCTCCAGAGTTTGTAAGTTCTAAAGTGGATCTTCAAAGAGAGAGGCCTGATGATTTTATTGGGGAAAGGTAGTTCACAATTGAAAGGATGTCATAGTTCAGTTCTGAACTTTACCAACTTGTTAACTGTGATCTTAATTACATAACCTCCTGGCATCTGAGCTTTCTCATCAATAAAATGGAGACAATAAATTAGATAATCTATTCTACTACACTGTGCTTTGGGCCTGGTCCATGGAAGTGCTCAGCAAATTATGATTATATTGTTGTTATGAAAAGTTAATAGCAATTGTTGAAATGGGGGGTGGTTTAAAATAGAAATAGCATCAGTAATAAAAATGGCCTGTTTCTTTACTACTTGTAGTCTTCCTTACTAAGCATTTCATCCATGAGCTGAGTTTTTCCAATTTAAAAGTCATGGAGTGGTTCTGCTCTTGAAAACCTATCCTGGGTGTCATTTCTAAGCAGAGATTTATGTGCATAGTTCTAGCAGGGCAAGACTGTTACCTATGAATTTTCACTTTTTCACATTCTTCAAGTGGTAAAGAAAAACCAACAGCTCTAAAGAGTGGCAAGAGAACTGCAGTGCTGGGACACCACGCTGCCTCTGGGGCAGTCTACTCCCTGCCCCATTTCCTTTCATGCAGTTAAAGGTGGAATTGGGGCATGAGCCATAGCTATAACATCCACCCCCTCCTGCCCTTCCTTTAATGCATTATACAGAAATGAAGGGCGTTTCTAAGAAAGGCAGGTGGAACCGAACAGACAGTGGATAATGGAGCAGTCATCCAGGAAACAGACAGTGGGGGAAGCCGGGCAGGTGGGTGAGATCTGCCGGGGGTTATCTGCTGGGCCCCTAGCACCGGTGTGCATGCCTGTGTTGGGTTAACAATGGGTGTGGTATTTTATTATTTGGTTGGTTGTAGTTACCATGTTGTTGTCACGCAGCAGCAGAGTAGGGATGTCCTGAGAGAACCAGCTCACTGTCAAAGGAGATGGGGCTGCCACACCCCAGCTGTCCTCTTACTAGCCCCATATCAGGAGATTATAAAGAGGATTTCAAGTGATCACCCCACACACACATACATATGCCTTATTTCACATGTAATAAATACCATCATTCCACCTCTCAGGTGCTCGGAATCTCTGTGTCCATATGACGTTCTGTGCTCTACTCTCACACACACACTTTCTTTCACAAGAATATAATCATTGTTTCCTAACACACCCAACATTACTATAGGCAGTTTCTCCTTCTAATAAAGACACGTTTACAACTTAATTTTAAGTGTGGCTCTGTAGCATTCCTTTGCATAAATGTTCTGTACTTTATCTGATCGGTCATTTTGGTTGTTTGCAGTATGCGTTGTTATACTTGGTCCGGTGGTTATTATACTTGTGACCGTTTCTTGACACATTGCCTTAGATATTTCCATGGGATAAATTGTCAAATTGCCTCCCCCCAAAGACCTGCCAGTTTTCTTTCTTACCAGCAAAGTTTTCTGTGTCTGTTTACCCCCCACCCTTGCTAGTGTCAGATATTATATCTTATGGGGGGGGGATTTCTTACCACTTTTTTAGATTAATAAAGGTATTTTGCTTTAATTTGTATTTACTAGAGAAGTTGCTTATCTTTTCAGATAGTTTTTGGCTATATGCGTTTCTTTTTCTTTTGTGAGAGTGAGGTGCCTGCTGATACCCTTTGCCCAATTTTCTATTATGGTGACCTTTTTTTTCTTATTTGGAAGGACTCTATGTACTCAGACTTCTATCTCATTGTTTGCCATATAGCCTGGCTGGAATTTTATGGTGGTGGAAGGAGGAGGACACTGACAAGGAGATGATCTTTCAGGGGAGAGAATATCCTTGGGCAGGATGATCCTCTGCAAGCAGATTTTTCGGCTCTTCCACACATAGGAAGCTGTCCTTTGGGGCCGTTTTATGGATAGGTGGACATAATGAGGGTATGTTTTTAAATAAAAATTTCAATTTTTGGGTTATGTGTACTTCACTCATGTATTTGAGAGGAAAAAAAGTGCTGTTTTATTAGAATCTTAAGAGTAATCAGGTATTCTATACCTCTACCTTTTAATAAAGATGGAGTAAGAGGAGCAGGTGTAGCTCAGCAGTGGAGTGCTTGCTTCACATGTACGAGGTCCCGGGTTCAATCCCTGGTACCTCCTAAAAAAAAATATGGAGTAAGAGAAAGCTGTATCTGCAAAGCAATTACATTATGGTTTCATTATATTCATGGTTAAATCTGGATGGTCCAGGGCAGAATATCATGTTGACATTAGAGATTTAAACAAAACCATTTTGGCGAGTGGATGTAGCTCTGTGGCTTGAGTGCCTGCTTCCATGTACGAAGTCCCAGGTTCAATCTCCAGTACCACCTAAAATATATATGTATAAATACACACACACACAAACCATTTTTTACAATTGCTGAAATAAATGCCTCCTTAGAAAATGCTCTGTAAAGAAGAAGGCAGTCCGTTAGGCTTTCTGGTTATACTGCCTAGGGCTTCTACATGAAGGTTTTTCACAAATACACCTTTAAAAGAGCCACTAGAAAGTTAGATGTGGACTATTTTGTTTCAGCATCAATGTGTAAAAATACTAAATCCTTTGTGTTGGAAAGGATTGCTGGGAGATTCTAACTGAGTTCCCCCATATACCCCCAGGCCCAGGGAAGCCCTGTATTTCCCAAGCATCACTTGACTGCTATGGGTCAGGGCTTGGGGGAGACTCCAGGTTTCTGACTTGTTAATCAATGTAACTTTTATTCCATAATCTTGCTCAATAGAACTTGGTAGATTTTTGAGTTTAGAAGGTTGTTGTTGTTTTAAATCATTTGCTTCTACCAGCCACTATGCTAGCATGCTAAGCTCTGGGATTATAAAAGACGTGGGCCACATCTGCCCTGTGCCATTCTAGTCCCTTAGGGAAGAGATCCAGGATAGTTATGGGAAATAAATGCCCAGAGTCTGCAGGCAGTGTGACTATAGACTGTGCCGGAGGGTGCAGTGAGGGTGCAGAAGAAAGCGGGAGCCTTTTTCAGTAAAGACTTCACGGAGAGCTGACCGAGTCTTGAAGAGGTGAGGAATTGGGGTTTACTAGAACACTTTGTCCTCCATGTTAGAATTAATGAGATTGGACATTAATGAGACTGAGGAGGCAGCGCGTGGTAGTGGAGAGACCATGGGCTATGAAGCCAGTTCAACCTGCATGTATGCCCTCGCCCCTTGAACAATTTACTTACTACCTTTGAACCTCCATTGTCTCATCTAAAAATAGGATGTTAATACATATCAGATTTGCAGAATTATTGTTAGGATTAGAAATATTTAAAATAGAGCCTGGCAGAACTAGTGGGTGGCAGCAGCGGTGGCAGTAATAGTTTGGTGGGACACGGCGGCAGGAGAGAGGGTGTCACTGCTAAGCCATTTTTACGTTTCACGTGTTTGTAATAAATTGGATGGTTGAGGCTTGAAGTTGTGATTTTTTTACCCCATGTTTTCATTATAAAATGAGTGGTGCTTCAAAGAAAAGTGCCAGTGACTTTTGTTTGAAGCTTTCAGAAAGACCCATTCTGAGTAAGGGAGGATTTAGTATGAGGGTGTGAAATGTG
>PVKH010032703.1:0-12129 GCA_004027955.1 Chaetophractus vellerosus | reverse complement strand
GCATTTTTTGGACATTGAAATTGTCCTGCATGACATTGCAGTGATGGATACAGGACATTGGATATTTTGTCATAACCTATAAAATCGTGTGGGACAGAATGTAAACTATAATGTAAACTGTAGTCTATGGTTAGTAACAATGCTTCAATATGTGTTCATCAATTGTAACAAATGTACCACACTAATGAAGGATGTTGTTAATGTGGGAAAGTGTGGGAGGGAAAGGGAGGGGGCATATGGGAATCCCCTATATTTTTTATGTAATATTTATGTTCTCTAAAGCTTCTTTAAAAATAAAAAAATAAAATGCTTCCTAGTTTGTATACTCCTGCAAGTAGTATTTGTCTCCTCTGTTCACATATGCAGATGAGTCTTTATTGTTTTAAATGAATCAACTGAGAGTTCTTTATAAGTTTAAAAAACAAAAAAGGAGGTCTACTGGCCTGGAGAAATGAAAAAACACTTATTATACTTACATCGATTAATTTTTATAGCACATGATAAAAATTCTTAAAGGATTTATTCTCAAAAGTTCTCATGAGAGCATTGTCTAAATCTTTCCTAGCTTCACTTCTCTATTAAAGTTAAGAGTGTTATTATATCCTTATCATTTTTTGCTAAATGTTGTTTTGAGTTTGAATGATAATCGCCACTATAGTAAGGGGATTTTTAGAGATAGGGGAGGAGGTGGGGAGAGGCAGGGCTTAGGATGGAGAGGTTGGTTGTTAATCTCCATCTCCCAACAGGGTGGAGAGATGGAGTAGATGAAGTAGGCCTGCTGTCTTTCCTCTACTCCCAGCCTCCACACTTGGGAAAACTCAAATGTGCACATGGCTTGTTAAGCAATCACCAGGAGAAGTCTGGGAGGCAGGCATGGAAAGGAGTGAACTTGACCATTGTGAGCACATGCTGTACAATGTTGGTCCTGGACTAGAACCTCCCTGATCACCCACCGAGAATGAGCCTGGAAATGTGTACTGATGCCAGGCATTATTACTTTGTCATAGATTGGGAAAATAAGGAGGTATTGAAGAGAGGTAGAAATTCCCCTTCCCTCTTCTTGTTTTTGAAACAGCTGAATAAATCATTTGAAGCCTTGGGTGTGAAAATAAAAGAGAAAAAATTCCTTTTTGCAAATAATATGCTGCAATTCATTTTATGCTCCTATTGCAAAATAAGAAACAGTTTTACTAAACAAAATCTGGGACTGAAGTAATTTATGATTGTGCTTTTTCTTTACCTTATATTGACAGAAAACCATTTTAAAAACATTAAGAACCTGAATAGCATTTTTGTCTGAATTAACAAGTTACCCTTCAAATGCTTAAAATGACATTTTTATTACATTTACCAATGCCTCAAACAGGTAGGAGATTTTGCAAATGAACAGTGAAACAAACAATGTTACACGCATCATTTATTTTCTAATAGTTGTATCTGAGAAATGAAATTTGACTCTTGACTGTGGGTGGCAAGTGTTGCCATAGCAACTTATTCCTTAGGCACAACTTCAGGGTGATCATGGTGACAAGGGTAAAAGTCAGAAAACAAATTTGTCAAGATATATTTTGGGCAATATGAGATCATGGATATTTTCATTTAAGATCTGTGAGGGAGAATAGCTCTGGAAGAGTCAAAGATCTTCAGTGAGAGGTGTAATGTGGTATCCAGCCAGAGTGAGAAAAAATTAAGCCTATTTCCTCATAAATAGTAACACCAGGGGCAGGCTGGATAGCCCAGTGGATAGGGCGCCGGCATACCACATGGGAGGCCCCGGGTTTGATTCCCGGGGACCTCTCCTAGCGGGCAGACCGCCTTGAGAATGGCAAGCCACCATGGGCGGGCCGGAGCCGCCGTGGGCAGGGCAAAAAACTGCCACGGACAGGGCAAAGCCGCTACGGGCAGGGCAGGTCGCCCGCGAATGGAGCGCAGCCAGCCACCCGCGAACTGAGAGCCAGCCGTGAATGGAAGCAGAAGCCGCCCACAAGCGGGGAAAGCCGCGCCTGTGCAGTGACCGGTCTTGGCGGGTCGCTGCAGTGGGGGGGAGGGGAGATATGTAATAAAATAAATAAATCTTAAAAAAAAAATAGTAACACCAACAAGAGCACACATCAATTTCATCAAGTGCTTTTTTGAGTATTTACATATATATATATTTTTTCAGTCTTCACAATAACTATAAGAGGTAGGTGCGATGGTTAAGTTCATGTGTCAACTTGGCCAGGTTATGGTGCCCAGATGTTTGGTCAAACAGGCACTGGCCTGATTGTAACTGTGAGGACTTTTTTATGGACATACATCATCAGTAAGTTGATTGCATTTGTGCCTGATCATCTACATTCAACTGAGGAGTTGCCTTCAATACTGAGACTCTCATCCAATCAGTTGAAGGCTTTAAAAAGAGAAGTGATTATTTCAGCAGTCAGAAGATAGAATTTCCATCTCTACTGCAGCCAGCCATCTTCTCCTGGGGAATTACCCAAAAACCTTCATTGGAGTTCCCAGCTTGCAGCCTGCCCTACAGAATATGGACTTGTATATCCCCACAGTTGTGTGAGACAATTTTATAAAATCTCGTAATATACACAGATATATGCTGTCGGTTCTGTTTCTCTAGAGAACCGTGACTAATACAGTAGATATATTGTTATCCCTATTTATAGTTGGGAGAACCAAGGCACAGGAAGTTAAATAATTTTCTTAAGGTCACTACAGCTGCTAAGTGGCAAATAGGATTTAAATTAAGACAATGCATCTCTGTGCTGGTGCTGCTCTAACACCTACCTTGAGCTGCCACTCCATAGGACTGAAACTGCATGGTGTGAATGAAGGAAACACATTCACACCATGCTTGTTCTTCTGAGGAGTTCTCCTTTGCAGTTCCTCAGAACCTAAGGATCATCTTGAATGAAGGGGGGGGTCCTAGCTGCAAAGTCCTTAAGTGGAATAAACAATAGGGTACTTATCCCAAGGGACATTTGAAAGGAAAAAGTGGGCTGGAGCAGGAGTGGGACTGCAAGTCAGGTACTATTGGCTTGATGCTCTACGGTTCATAACAGGTTCTGTCGACAGAACCTGCTCTGTCAACATTGGGTAAGAAGGCTATGGTTTGGAATCGCAATGCCCTGGGTTCATGGCCATCCTCTATGGGAGTAAGGCTAGCCTTTTGAACCCCTTTGGGCTTTCATTCCCTAATATATAAAAAATCAGAAACAATAGCTGGTCACTTATGTTGCACAGGTATTGTGAAAATCAAATGATGCAATGAATTTGAAAATGGTTAATAAACTCAATCGGATAAAACAGAAAAAGGGAGCATTATTAGAGTTAATAGCCATCAGAATTATTTGAAGTTTTTCTGGGGCTTGATAATGAGTGGGTATGTATTTGCTTATCTAGGGAGGATGTGGTACTAGAAATTGGTTTTGAAAGGCAAACAGTTCTGGCTGGAAGGTTATTCAGACTGAGTATAGAGAAGGAAATCTATTTAAATGGATTTGTACAACCATAGTAAGAACTAACATGTATTGATGGCTTGCCATGTGTCAGGCACTGTTCTAAGTAATTTTGCTTTAGCTCATTTAATCCACATAACAACCCTATGTGCTAGGTCCCATTTCTATTTTCCAATGTTTATAGATGGAAGAAATTGAAGATTGTAGATATAAAATAAACTTGCCCATGGAATCAGAGGTAGTGAATTGTAGATCCAGGTCTCAAATCCTGACACTTGACTCTAAGTCAATAATTTTAAGTGCTAGTCTGTACTGTTCTATATCACGAATTATTACATTAAAATGTGTAAATGTAATGCATTGGCATTTGTGTGTATAAATTGCTTTTATTGATTTGCTTGTTTGATTTTGGTAAAAGGAGAAGAAACTCTCTGTTCTAAACTTCCTGGGCAATAAACATGTTTACTGAGAGAACTGGTGAACATCAACTCTTGATAAAATTGCTGCATTTTTAATATCTTTTATTTCACGATGGACAGTTTTATGAAAGTGACAATAAAAGACAATAAAAGAGAATCAGCTTCTAGCCAAATGCCCGGGTGATACCATCTTCCATTCAAATGTCTTAGGCAGTAGCTCTGGATGCCAAATGCTCCCAGAAATAAAGGATGTATACAATGGAATGTCTGCTTTCTGAGAGCATTCGTTTAGATGTGGAGATAGGATATGTATGTGATTGGAAAAGGTAACAAACAAAAAGTTCAAATAAAGTGCTAAAAGTCTTCAAAGTAATACGAGTACTTCTAATTAATGGAGAGTGAGAGAAGGATGATCAAGACTTGGTTTTCTGGGGGCCGGCTCAATAGCCCAGTGGATAGGGCGTCGGCATACCACATGGGAGGCCCCGGGTTCGGTTCCCGGGGACCTCTCCTAGCGGGCAGACCGCCTTGAGAATGGCAAGCTGCCATGGGCGGGCCAGAGCCGCCGTGGGCAGGGCAAAAAGCTGCCACGGACAGGGTAAAAGCCGCCACGGGCAGGGCAGGTCGCCCGCGAATGGAGCGCAGCCAGCCACCCGCGAACTGAAAGCCGGCCGTGAACGGAAGCAGAAGCCGCCCACAAGCGCCTGCGCAGTGACCACTCTCGGCTTGTCGCCGCGGGGGGGGTGGGGGGGTGGGGAAGGGGAGATATGTAATAAAATAAATAAATCTTTAAAAAAAAAAGACTTGGTTTTCCCACTCCTTTTTATCTATAAGTAATATTTTTATTTGTTGTATTATATATTCCATTTATTCTGTCTTTCATGTCTTATAAGTTACTTCTTGCTTACTATCCTATGCATTCTGCCTATTCTCACAAGTTACTTGTTTTCTCATTATTATACTTAGAATATGCCATGAGTTTTGCCTATATGTTGGTACATACAGTACCAACATACTATACTTAATGCATTTTATGAGTTTCATCTATTTGTATTAGTCAGCCAAAAGGGATGCTGATACAAAGTAACAGGAATCTGTTGGCTTTTATCAAGGATATTTATTTGGGATAGAAGCTTACAGTTACATGGCCCTAAAGAGTCAAACTCAAGGTGCCATAAGAGATATTTCCTCACAAAAATCTGTTGCCACGTGTTGAAGCAAGATGGTAGGCGATGTCTGCAAGGCTTCAGACTTCCTCTTTCCTCCTAAGGCTCTGTGGGCCCAGCTTCTTCCAATCTCAGCTGTAGGCTGGAGGGCTCGTTTCTATCTGGCTCAGTTGCTCTGGTCTCTTCACAAGGTCAGCTGTAAACTATCAGTTAAATGGCTCATCTCTCTCCCCAGGGCCGCAGGATCAAAGCTCTCTCCTCTGCTGTGTCTGTGGAACTTTCTTACTCTGTGTATTTCTTCTGTGTTCTTGATTGAGTGTCTGTTTCTATAGCTCACCAAGGGCTATTTTAGTCATTCAAAGGGTATCATGCCCAGAGGAACAGACCAGTTTACAAACATAATCAATATCTCTTTTTGGAATTCATAAATAATATAAAACTGCCACACTATTTGTTTTATAGGACTTTATAGCAGATTGAATCTTCTCAAATAATATAGCAAACTTATATTACAAGTTGTGATGTGATATGATCTGTCTTCAGTGCTTATGTAAAGTATATCTGGAAGTAACAAAATCTAGAGACTGAAGAGAAAGGAGCTAAAGAATAAACCTAGAGAAAGTTTACATACAGTAAAAAAGGAAAAAGAATATTATTCAGGCAATTAAAAAGTCAGACAGATAGGAAAACCAAGATCAAAACAAAAAAGTATCATGGAAGCCAAGTATTGGAGATTGAGTTATGTACCCCACAAATGACATGGTCAAATCAAACAATATTCCTGTGGTTATGAACCCATTTATAAATAGGACCTTTGAAGATGTTATCATCAGTTAAGGTGTGGACTAAATTGTGAACAGGATCTTTGAAGATCCTGTTTACATGTGGCCAAATTGAATAAGAGAAGGCCTTGATCCTTATGACTTGAGGTCTTAAAAAGAGAGGAATTCTGATGCAATTAGTTATCGAAAGTCAAAGGAAGAAGCCAAAAGTCAGTGGAAACTGGGAGAGAAAGACAAGGAGGAGACCAAAGACATTGCTTTGTGCTGGAGGACTGCTGGAATGCTACTGACTCCCAGAGAAAGCATGGCCTTGCCGACATCTTGATTTTGGACTTGTTGCCTTCAAAACCATGAAACAATAAATGCTTATTGGTTAAGCCATCTTACTGTGTGGTATGATATTTGTTATAGAAACTCTGACAAATGAAGATACCAAATGAAGTTTTGAACTGAAAAGATGTAGAAACTGTGAGATTAAGGAATCAAACCAAAATTGTCCCTGAAGATACTGGTAGGGGTAAAGTCTTTCCTAGGCAATAACATTCCTGTAGAAGCTTTTACTGTATCCTGGGTCTCAGAGAACAATGGAAATAAGAAAAGAGTAGAAAATGTGAGGAGTAGGGACTAGAGATGACCAGAGACCTATAACATGGAGGTTAAAGGTACAGGTGTTGACATCTATTTGAACAGTCCCCATCTGGTTGCATATCTTTGGACAAGTTATTTAACCTCTCAAGATCCAATTTCCTCACCTGTAAAATAGGATAATAATAGCACCTATAGGGTTGTAATAAAAATGAGATAATACATCTAAGTAAGGACCCAATAAATTATAACCATTATTTTTATTACCCTTTTAATGAATATTGATGAAAAATGTTAAGAATATGTGAAAATTTGTTTAGGACAAAAATGAGGGCTTCTCTGCAAGACACAGCAAAGTGGATATTAGATTCTAAGACAAGAGTGAGGATGTGCTGGTCTGAAGGTAGAGAATGCAGTAGGTACAGGGTTGACAGGACAATTGTTAGGGTGGGCTCTTCCAGCCCTCTCCCAATTCTCACATGGTTTCATTAATCTGTAGTCTTAGAACAAGATGCCTTAAATTAAATGCCTTTATTCCTCCCAACAAAACTGTACTTCTGGGACAGTGCCAAGGGTGGCTTTTCGTGGTACCCAGATCCATAACAAATCTTTTCTTGAACAATAAAGGGAATAGGAAAGGGGAGTCACAATAATTTGGGCACTATTTTATTACTGATCTGATAAAGGGTTTAGATGCAGTCCTTTTCAGGTGTTAGGAAAATTTTTATTAAGGAGAATAATCTAGAGAAAACAATTCACAATATCCTTTTGTTAATTATAATTTGAATTAAAGTCTATATTAAAAATATTCATAAGCTTATATACAAGGTTAAACTCATAATTAGTTCATTTGTGGATGCTTGATAAAAACCTTGAGGTCATAGTCTCATTGACTCTTTTGGAAGCCCAGAGTGAAATTTAACCTTGATTTAAATTCTTTTCCATTCTCTCCCACCAGGTTTCTATCCATCCATTACAGTTCAGTTTTGCTGGTTTAGACATGAGAGGAGGATGGGTGACAAGAGGATATCAAGGCAGAGGCCGTGCAGTGTATACTGGAGGAAGGCATATTTTAAAGATAATGCAAACCACTCTAAGGGCACAGTTACTGTTACTGAAACACATTTGAATCAATGTAAGAAACCTGCATAATATTACCAAATTCACTGTACAGCCAAGAAACCTATCTACATAGAGGAATGCCACTTCAAGAAGGACATTTTGCTTTCTGGGACAAAAGTGACAAAGGCACAAGTTACCAACTAGAGAAAAAGCTTTAAATGCAATTTATATAGATGAAGACTTCATTCTCTCTAGAGGCATCACAGATAAGATAATTTAAGGATGGATAAGATCTTTCTCACTGCTTGCCTGGTGCTTATGAGGGAGAAATGGCACATGTAGATCCCCACTTTTACCAATATGCAAATAATCTAAGGATAGTCAAACGATTATTCAAGAGACACATAAAGAAAGCTCCTACAATAAACATTTCCTTTATCTATTTTCAAATATTTTCAGAAAATCTATATTTGAAAATGTTTGGAAAAGTGTAAACACTAGTTGTAGCATATATTCTGGGATATCTGGTTAAATAAAGAACATAAAATAAAACTTCTTTAATGTGTACTTTGCTTTTACAAAATGGGAGGTAGTATAACATGCACTTCTGGAGAAAAGAAGTAAATACTTGTTGTAAACAAATAATTTTTCTTTAACCTAAGAATAAAAGGAACACACACACACACACACATATATAAATATTTTAGGGGTATTGGGGGTTGAACCCAAGACCACACACGTGGGGAGCAGGCACTCAACCACTGAGCTATATTTGTCCGCAATGAGAGATTTTTTTCTTCATTTGTTTGTTTGTTTTTTGTTTTTTAGGAGGTACCAGGGACTGAACCTAGAGCCTTGTACATGGGAAGTAGGTGCTCAACCACTTGAGCTACATCTGTTCCCCAAAGGTAATATTTTTAGACAGCATTTTAGTAGTGAGATTTAATCCAAGCATTAATATGTAAATCATATAAACCTACTACTGTTAGTTTACTCTTTTCTTAGAATGGTTGGATGTCCCAAACAAAATCATATCTAGAAGCATCATAGATATGGTTTGAAAGGTAAAACTGAGGCAATGGGAAAGATTATTTGATATTAAAAGTTCCCTGGGAAATCTGAATAATATATGGTGACCACATCTTTTCCTTTTAAATTTAGTTTCTGTTTTTATCAAGTTACACATGCACATGATTTAAGTCAAAAAGTGTAACAAGGCTTGTTACTAAAACAGCACTTCTCTGAACACTGCTCCCATTCCCCACTCCACACTCACCCACATCTTGGTATTTTGAGATTTACCTCCACATAGTTAAATAACATATTTACATTTTAGCCTCTTGATTTTCCAATTTTAGTGTCAAGAAAAAGGAAAGTTTAGCTTTTTTTCTGGCCAACACCCACTGCATATATGCATATGTCCTTGATTCTCATCTCCCAATATATATATATTTTTTAAAAGAAACTTTTTATTTTAGAATAGTTTTAGATTTATAGAGAAGTTGCAAGGAAGGTACAGAGAATTCACATATATCCTGCACCTGGTCTCCCATATTCTTAAATATCCTCAGTTCATTAAGCATACGGGTGTCCTATCTTCTCGTTCTTGAAGAAGGCTCCAGAGCCTCAGGACCTGCTCTCACATAGTTGGACTCATCTGAGTCCACTGGAGCACTGCAGTCTGGGGGCCTGCTTTCATCTTTGTCTCTCCTTTCTGTTGTTTCCTTGCTTCCTAGGCCCAAAGTCTTTCTGTCTTGAGTCTCTCTTTCTCTGTCTCTCTCTCTCTTTTTTTGGTTTACTCCCTCATTTTCATGGAGCCCAACTTCCAGGGAGACCTTGCATATCTGAAAAATGACTTTATTCTGCTCTCATATTTAGTTGGTATTTGTTGAGTATGGAATTTTAAGTAGGGAAAAAAAACACCTTTCTTAGAGCTGTGAGTCGTTAGTCTAGCTTTCAATGTTCTCCTTCTGATATCTAAGCCATTCTGCTTCACAATTGTTCTTAGGAAAACTGCTTTTTCTCTCTTGATGCTTTTAGCTTCTTCTTTGCCTCTAACTTTATCTTCCAACCCTTTTGGGAGTCTTTTTAAAATTCGTATCTTATTTTTAATTTCTAAGACCTCTCCTGTATTCTCTGAATATTATAGGAATGTTGGCTGCTGTCTCAAGTTTATGAGCAATGAAGACAACAGTTTATTGGAAACTCTGTGTGCAAGTGTGTGGCTTCTAACAACTTCACTGAGAGTGATCTGGCTGGACTGCTTTATCATAGAACCTCCAGTGTCAGTACTTATAGCTCTTTTTTTCTTAACTAATCAGAGTCCTCAGAGAAGATGCTTCTACTCTCCTGCCTAGAGGGTTAAGCCTGGTCGCTCAACCCTATTTTCATAAATCATCCTTCAGTCTAAAGACAGTGTAGTTTATATTCTACAGAGATTAAAACTCCCAGGGTGAGGAAGAAGCTGTCATCCAGCTGCACAGAGAAGGGGAGAGGATGTGTGGATGTAACTCCTTCTTTAAAGGACTTTCAGCCATAATTTTATTTTTAGTCCCAGTCTTCACCTCCATCTGCAGAGGTTAGTGGTATCATTAATTTGAATCTTTTGAGAGTTCTGCAATATAAAATTGAGTTGTTCCTAAGCCGTGACTGCTGGTTTAGGATTTAGCTTTCTAGTGGATCTGCTTTCCAGTTTCCAAAATGTTGTTACCATTATGTTCTCTCTTTGCTCCTGTAAATTATGCCATAAAATATAAATCCTTTTTTGTATGTTATGGGGGTTTGTGTTATTTGTCAAAGAATGGAAGCTAATGCAGTCCTATCCCGTTTGATATGAAATCAAGGCAGAAATTAGAGAGAATAAAATAAAATGTTTCATGATTTTAGATTTGCCTAAGACCCCCAGCTGGAGAATTCTAAGTTAATGAAATCATTCTTAACTGTAAACTGTTTAAATTCTAGCTTAGTGGGGTTATGAGCCATTAAAGCAGAGTTTGTGGAAGAGGAAAGCAATTGCATCATGCTCCAAAACAATTCTTACTGTTTACTGGAAAAATTCTTTTCCTTAAGAAGAGAAGTTTAGGACTTCAGGAAGCTTATCTTGGTACTCTTAGAGCAAAGCTATTCATGGAATGACTGAAAAAACACATTTGTTGATGACGACAAAGACTCTGATATGTTACCAAGGAAAATACTAACATTGGAACAAAGTAACTTTGGAAAGAATTACGGATATCCTGAGGAAATAAACTTTTTCACTACATGGTCAGGAGTGTAGTACCTTGTCAATCTAAATGCGTGCTGGTGTGAATTGTGTAACTGCAACTCTTTTTCAAAAATTGTTCCTTGAACAATCATTCTGGAACATCCTCTTGGACTATCATATCAACTTTAAAAATAGCTTATGCTGAAAAATAGTGGAGTACATATTTATTTATGGTACAAGACCAAAATTGAGTCTAGTATTAAATTAAGCAGTATCTGGATTGTTCTTTCAGATTTTTTATATTAAAACAATAGGTAAGAATAGAGTGAAAGATTAGCTTTCAGATTCTGAATTACAGATTTCTCTGTGCAGAGCTTTTAATGTTTTTATTCATCTTGAAAAAAATTGACACATAGCCCATCTTAAAGTAATTATGCTGTGTTCTAAGCATATGTCCCTGGGAAAGTTAGATCTATAGATTAGAACTGAAATAGAAACAGCTTTTCAGAAGGGCAATGTTACAACTGCTTCCAAAATGTTCATAACCTCTGACTTTTATTTCAAGGAATTTGTCTTTGTCTCAGAAGAGAATCCTCCTAAGTGCATCCTACATGAAAGATAACATTTTCTTATAGGAATCTAAGACCATAAAACTCCAAACTCTCACAAACTTCTGAAGTAGACACCTAATTTTGACATTCTTTTACAGATGAGAAACAAAAAGGGATATTAAAAGCAACTTGTATTATATTTTATGACAAACATGAGGTGCAGTTTCTCTTCTTGGAAACCTTAAGCTAGAGAACTGATTTGGATGAAGAAAGCAAAAAAGAACCACTGTGCTCTGGCAGATGACACTCACGCTAGAAAACTTTGAACCCATTCATCTTGGGTACCATTCTGTGATTCTTGCTGCAAAAGGCCACTGAAGCATATTGATAAATCAAGTATCAGATTCACCTAAATCTTGAATCCTGTATGATTCAGTGTTATGGGGTGCCTAAGAGTTGCCTCTTGAGAATCTCCTTGTTGCTCAAATGTTGTCTCTCTCTAAGCCAAACTCAGCACGTGAATGCATTACCTTCCCCCCAGCATGGGACATGACTCCTGGGGATGAGCCTCCCTGGCAACGAGGGATTACTAACAAATGCCAACGGGCAGTAAGACTGGAAAAAGACTTCAAATAAAAGGTGGAAATGGTAAAGACAAATGAGTTCATAGGGCTAAGAGACTTCAGAGTGAGTCGGGAGGTCAACCCATAGCTAACACTTATGCAGATCCCAGTAGGACCTCCTAGGCAACCAATATGGACATCACCCCAAACAGAGGGGCTCCTGAGAGCTTTGGAGATATCCAGGTGCTATATCAGGGCAGATAGCCCCAGAGTTTTGTGCCTTACCAGGGGGCCTTAAATCGGAATCCTTGCTCCTGAGAGTGACAGAGTCTGACTGAAAT
>PVKH010032702.1:0-12128 GCA_004027955.1 Chaetophractus vellerosus | reverse complement strand
CAAAAAGTGTTGGGGGGTGCCCAGAATCTAGAGACTGGTTTCTCTCTGGGTCTGTGCATAATAAAATTGTGTCTCTCCACCTCTTCCGTGTGCTATTTGAGTTTTCTGAGATCAATTTTCTCTTACACTGTGAGGGGACCCAAATAGGCTTATGGAAACTTATCAACTACTTTCCTCTGCCTGACCCCCCTGAAACTGTGTTACTCAGTGCAGAACTGTAAAATTGCAGGCTCTGCACCCTTTCTGAGCCTAGCCTCTCTGTCCCTCAACAGTTAAGTAAATCAGCCATGCACAATGGATTCACCTCTCCCCTCAGCACAGCACCACTTCCAGCTGGCTAATTCACTCCTGAAAACTGCTAGGGGGTCCTGTTGACCAAACCCACAGAAAGGAAACTCCTCTCCACCCTCTGCCAGAACCTTCCCACTCTTGGAGAGTGCTCCCCCTCACTGGACCCCTGAGGGACTCAAGGCCTCCGAGCTCCCCACCCAAGTTTAGGGTTTAGATGCCTGCATTTCCAGCTGAGGGAAAAAAACCTCACAATTTTATATTGAGTAGTCCACCTCACTGCCCAGCTCCCTCCAGATTGATGCACCTAAGACTCACCCTCCACAGTCTACTGGAAAAGACCACCCAGGCTGGATCCCATCCCCAATCAGCTGTCCTCCACCCAAGAGATGGTGATTGCCCACCTAAACTGATGTCATCTTGGCTCCTCCCAAAATCCTCTGTATTTTTCATACCAGCTAGTAAACAGACACATTTTTCAGTATTGGAAAATGATTTGCTGCTGTGACAGATAACTGAAAATGTGGATATGTCTCTGGAATTGGGGAATGATTAATGACTAAAAGAATTATGAGGCACTTGGTATAATAAGCCTAGATTGCTTTATTGAGACTGTCAGTAGAAATACAGACCATAAAGTTAACTTCAATGAGTCTTTAGAAAGGAAATGATGAATTTTGTTTTTGGAAACCAGATATAAGGTTATCATGTTATAATGTACCTGAAACTTGGTGAAATAGTACTAAATGTTGAATTAAATTTGGAAATTGTAAGCAATGAATTTTGATATTTAGCTGAAGAGATTTCCAAGTTAAGTGTGGAGGGTGCGGCCTGATTTTTCCTTACAGCTTATAGTAAAATGCTAGAAGAAAGACATGCTCTGACAAACTATTCAGCACAAAGAAAGCAAGAATTGTTGGGTATGAAAATTATCAATATATACAGGTAAAGTATTCTGAGACTATGGTCAGCAGTACTCTCTCTGGGAACTCCTTGAGCTTTCAGGAGGTGCCTCCCCAGAGAAGCGGGATACATGTGAGTGTTTAAACAACCATTGTTAATTAAGGTGTGGTTGAACATGGACTCATTCGGCCATTTCAATGCAAATAAGATTTAGAATTCAGTTACCCATAAAGAAGCTGTGGAAAGTCTCTTTATCTGAGGATTGGAACCATCTTTAACTGCATGAAAAGCTGAAATGAAGCACTACCAAACTGGGTTGAAGTGGAGCAACAAGGGAAAATTTAAGTTAGAAGTACTTCAGGGACAGAAACATTGATACAGAGGTCTGAACTACAAACATCTCATCAATCCAAATGAGCATACCACCCACAATTGTATAAAGCTCATGCCAACACCTGTGCTTAAAGGGACAGGCCATATACCCTGGCATTTTAGATGATGGTCTTTGAACTCTGATGTACAGGGGGAGTGCCAGCATCCCAATGCTCTGATATAATAGGGCCCACACAGCCACATTCAGATAGATTATGGCTACCATTCTGGGGCTCAGAGAGGGTGGGGCCTATACTCTTGTTTTGGGAGACCATGACCCTACACAAGATCTTGGAAAGCATGAGACCTCTGCAACATGACATCTGCAGTATAAAGCATTTTCCAGAGATGACTTTCAGAATTTGTCCATGAGCCCAATAGATAATGACAGAAGAGGCTGGAGAAAGAATCTATTATCCACAAAATAGGTCAACTTATTGACTTGATTATTAAATTCCTCCTTCACTCAAGTCATCCTCCATTGAGCATTCATGAGGGACGCAAGTATTTTCATTTTTGCCCAATCAGAAATGTGCGTCCACATAACTCTTCCTCAGACCACGTTGTCACCAATTTTCCAAATATTTTCCTTTCAAGTCCCTGTCCATCCAGAAAAACCATTGGAAACAGCCCATGAATCAGTGTACAAATGCATCTTTGGCCATTTCTCCTTCCAAGCAAAATGAACAAACAGGTGCAGTGCTCAAAGTTGTGCCCACTGGAAATATTTGTCCCACTACTGTCCTCCAGGGAATTCCCAGATGGTAGTTGAAGTGCTGCAGCTGTCCACATTCAGGTGGTACCTGCACATCATTCACAATGATTTGTAAACCAGGCCCAAGCTTCCACTTCCTTAGTCAACTGACTGTAAGGAACTTCCCAGGAGGCCATAGCTGTGGTCTGGGAAAGAGAAGGTAATGTAGAAGTGGTGAGCATGGGCATTTGGCCACTTCCACATATCAATTTACTTGTGCCTTCAGGACCCACTCAAGGCCAGTTTCATGTATCCCACTTCCACTTTATGATGGAATGCTATTGTGCATGCCCAAATTTATGGGTTGGTGGGACAGACAATGCCCAGTTTATGATAGGCTACTCAGCTCTAATAGTAACTTTGTGGCCCCATGTTAAGCATTCATTCTACTAAGACCCAGTAGCAGGGGACCAGCTGTGGATAGGGTGCTGGTTCACCACATGGGAGGCCCTGGTTCTGTTCCCTGGGGTGTCTCCAAGTGGGCAGATGGCCTTGAGAGGGCAAGCCACCATGGGTGGGGCAGAGCCACTGTGGGCAGGGCAAAAAGCCACCATGAGCAGGGCAAAGCCACCATGGGCAGGGCAAGTCACCCACGAATGGAGCAGAGCCACCCATGAATGGAACAGAGCTGCCCATGAGCAGGGCAAGCCACCTGCATGGCAAGCTGACTCAGTGCACTGCCACAATGGGGGGAGACAAAGCAGACACAGAAGAACACACATACACACAAAAAATGAACACAGCAAGAGAAAGCAGAAAGGGGGGGATATGTTTAAAAAAAACACAACAAAAAACACCCAGTAGCAGACCAAAATTTGTTTCTAAAAAGGAGAGTAGTTATCTGCAAAGGATGGCAGGGTTTTGCTCCAAAATCCTAGGGGTCTGCATTGTGATTATCCTATAGGGGTGTGCCAAAGGCTCCAAACAGAAACTCTATTTGACACTGAAACTTACAACACCATTGTATCTGCTGGATCATTTGGCACAAGTGGTAGTGCAGCTTGCACAGCACCCTGGACCTATCACAGAGCCTCCTCTTGTTCCAGTCCCCTCTCAAAACTAGCTGCTTTTCTGGTCACTCAGTAAATGGGCCAGAGTAGCACACCCAACTAAAAAATCCAAAGAGAACAATTAAGTATTGTGTCTCTTTTTTGGTCATAAGAGGTGCCAGATGCAACAGCTTATTCTTCAACTTAGAGGGGCTATCTTGACATACCCCACACCACTGAACACCTAGAAAATTCTCCAATGTCAAAGCCCCCTGTATTTTTGTTGGATTATCTCCCACCCTTTCTCATACAAATGCCTTACCAAAAATCTAGTGTAATTGCTTCTTCTTGATCACTAGGTCCAATCAGCATGATATCATCAATATAATGGACCAATGTAATGTCTTGTGGGAAAGAGAGATAATTAAATTCCTGTGGACAATATTATGACATAGGGCAGTAGGGCTGATATACCCCTGAGGCAGGAGAGTGAAGGTATATTGCTGCCCTAGCAAGCTGAAAGCAAACTATTTCTGGTGGCCCTTACTACTGGTAAATGAGAAAAAAATTATTTGCCAGATCAATAGCTGCATACCAGGTACAAGGGATTGTGTTGATTTGCTCAAAAGCAATGATAGCACATCTGAAACAGCAGCTGCAATTGAAATCACCACATGCTTAAGTTTATGATAGTCTATAGTCATATTCCAATATTCATCTGTTTTCTGCAAAGGCCAAATAGAAGAGTTGAGTGGTGATGGGATGGGAATCATGACCCCTGCATAATTCAAGTGCTTGATGGTGACACTGATCTCTACAATCCCACCAAGAATCCTGTATTGTTTTTGATTTACTATTTTGCTATGTAGGGGCAGTTCTAATGGCTTCCACTTGGCCTTTCCTACCACATGTCTGGGATCAAATATGGGGATTTTTCCAGTTACTGAGTATGCCTATTCCAATTATACATCCTGGAACTGGTGAAATAAACACAGAATGGGTCTGAGGGCCCAGTGTACCCACTGTGAGATGGACCTGAGCTAAATCTCCATCAATCACCTGACCTTGTTGATAAGACACTACTCTGAATCATGAACTACAATGAAGTTTTGGGTTTCCTGGAATTAATGTCACTTCTGAGCTAGTGTCTAATAATCCCCAGAATATCTTATCATTTATTTTCTCCATTTCATATTTACCCTTTTAAAAGATTTTAGGTCTCTTTGGGGAGAACTGGGAGGAATATTAACAGTATAAACTTTTGGCAGTACAACAATCCTATCACAAGGGGACATGACCTTTCCCTCATTTAAGGGCCTCTGAGTCCATAAACTGTCTCAAGTTTAGGAATTAAGGGACTGTGGTTCTTAATCTGTTTCAGTAATTCAAGTGAGAATTTTGTTCATTTGACCTGGAAATCTACTTTTACAGGTTAAGTAGGAATTAATAAACTTCCCATCTATTTCACTCCTAGGTACCCCATGAGTGTTTGCTACTCAGACTCTTTTGACTATTTTCATTGTGATAGCCACACTCAGTTTGTCTTTGTCAATTAAATGTGGCTAACTTTCTTCTGCCAGCCCAGGATCTGATCATCCCCATAGTGTCTTCTTCCAAGACAGAAGTTCTCACAGTAATATCTGACTTACAACAAAGAGCAAACACAGACCTCTTCAGGAAATATGTAGTTTCACAAATTTAGTCCTCACAGAACTGGTAAAACATGTGTCCTCTGGACATTCCAGGGAGGGTGGGAAGGGTTTAAATGGTGGATCCATTCTAGCATTCCAATCTCTTTAAGCCTTTGGATCCCCACATCCACAGTATACCAGGGAAAATTGGGCATCTTGACCTTAGGAATTTTAGGCCATCTTTTGTCCATATTTCAGCCAGCCATCTGAAAAAACTGTTTGAGCCCATTCTAACCCCTCAAGCTTTAACATTAAATCCATAATCTCTATTTAGTGGTCCCATATTAATAAATTCATCCTGATTTGTCTTCCTTCAACCAATTTCCCATACCCTTAATATCCATTCCCACACATATTCCCCTGATTTCTGTCTACATAAATTGAAAAACTCATGTAGTTATTTTTGTACTTCCTCATGGGTCTTATTTTATACTTACCTTTGGGGGTTTCTTTTGATTTTAGTCTAGTAATAGTATCAAAGAGAAGAGCAGGTTGGGTGTGTGTAAGGAGAACTAGAAGTATCTTGCAAGGTATTTGTCTCAGGGTATTCCTTTGCAGGTTCATTTGGTAAGGCAGTATTAATCTATTCAGGCAGTGGTTGGATGACAGATGTCTCGGGGCTGGGTGGAAGTTAAGTGATGGTTTCTTCATGGCAGGGAAGAAGTTGAGATTCATGAAAGCAGGCTGAAGATTGGGTAATGTGGGATGAAGTTAGGGTGGTACCCTGCTCAGAGAATGTAGAAGATCTGTATTTCTTAGAGCAGGTGGGAGATTGGGTGTTGCAAGTTTGACATTGGGTGGTCTCCTCATGGCAGACCATTACAGGTTTATCTGGCAAGGTCTTGGCAGAATTTAGGGTTTCAATATCCCCCAGCAAAATCATCAACAACCCATATACATTCATCCCAATCCTCAGGGTTCCAATCCCTTACACTCAATCTCCTCACTTTAACAGCAGATACCTTGCAAGGTTGAGATTTTAGCTTCCATTGTAAATCTGCTTCTCATACAATTAGACTCCGTACCTGATTTTCAGTGATCTAGGTCTGTGGATACACAAAATAATATTTTCTTTTTGAGCACACATAGAAACTTGCACATAACTCATGCAGAAATTAAGTTGCAAATTTGAAGTCTTCAGCTCATCTCTTTCTTTTATAAATGTATCCAGCATATTAAGGAACAGCCAGCCAACATCTTTGTACCTTTGAACTCTAAAAATCTCTGTTAATATAGTAGCAAAGCTTTCACCCAGATCCTTGCCTGTTATAAAAATGGAAGTAGTCATATCCAGTGATTTGCATATCTTTATTTCCAACTCAAGCCATGGACTGTCAGTGGTCTCTTGATTATTAGAGACAGAGTCATTAGTACCCTTGGATTGAATCAGATTAGAGAACCAATTGCAAAAATCCCAGAACAAAATTAGAAATCCCATTTTTAAGGTCCTGTTTCAGAAGGACCATTCTGAATACCAAGCTGTTTTAGTCAGGGTCTCTAGGGAAACAGAAATGACAGGAGACATCTGGAAGTAGAATGAGATTTTGTAAAGTTGTCTCATGCAACCATGGGGATGCACAAATCCATAATTCCATAGGGTATGATGCAAAGTAGGTGCTCTGATGAAAGTCCTTGATGAGTTTCCCAGGTGACGCTCCCTGTTTGAAGTAGAGATGGGTATTCTCTTTCTAAATGTTGAAATCACTTCACCTTTTAAGATCTTCACCTGATTGGATGATATGTCACTCATGGCTGATGGCCATCTCCGTTGATTGTAGATGTAACCAGTTAACTAGGCAATCAACTCTCTGATGATTGAAGTCCATGAAATGTCTTTGTATAACAATTAGTCCAGTGCTTGCTTGGCCAAAAAAACTTGGTCACCATTACCTGGTCAAGTTGACACATTAGCTTAACCATCACACAAGCCTTCTATCTTCTGAAGTCATTAGCCAAAAACTTCCTCCTGTTAAGTTAACCCATTGTGATATTTGTCATTGCAGCTAGAAAATTAAGACATCATTAGATGCCTATTTTCTTCAGTGCCATTTTTGATACATCATTTCTGAGTTTCAATAAAAATATTAAAAGACATTTAAAAATCAAAAATATAATTTGAAGAGACAGAGTAAGGAGCAGATTCATAATCAGCATTACAGTTATGATTGCCTTATCATATCAGGAATTTATATAGCTATGGTTACTATGCTAAGGGATAGAGTGAATATAGAAAACAAAAAACAAGAACAGATGACTATTGTAAACAGTGATTAGGATATATTAAACATGTTTCCCTTATTATTTTACACAAATTATGTTTTGTAATTTGTGTAGTATCTTATAACATACTTATTATTTGAATAATTTTGTTTATTCTTTTTACTTTTCTACTTTGCCTTCTTTTTCATCAAATAGAAATTGAGATAATCTGATTTTTGATGAAGTCAAATTTATCAGTTATTTCATTTATTGCTTGTGTTTCTGCTGTGATATCTAAGGATGTTTGCCTAATCCCATTATATGAAGGTTTTCTCTAAGTTATCTTCTAAGATTGTACACATTTAATTCTTATTCTTAGGTTCATAGCCCAATTTACGTTAATTTTTGGCATAATACATGAAGTAGGAGTCTAAACTCATCCCTTTTCATGTGAGTATCCAATTTCCCCACACCATTTGTTAAAGAGAATATTCTTTTCCTAATGCATGTAATTAGTACCATGGCCAAAAACCAATTGATAGATTTCTGTGTCTATTTCTGGATTTTGAATTCTGTTCCATTAGTCATTGTTGATCTTTCTGCCTAAGCCACACTGTTTTTATTATTGTAGCTTTGTAGTACAACTGACATTGGAAAGTGTGTGTCTTCTAAATTTGTTGTTCTTTTTTTTTTCAAATGATACTAATTTCTTAATACCCACTTCAGATGGTTCATTGCTAGTGTACATAAATGAAGTTGGTTTCTGAGTGCTGATGATGTATCTTGTCTCTGTGTTTCATTGTTTATTATCTCTAATTGTTTTCTTGTGCATTTTTTAGAGTTTTCTATTTATAAGGTCATGTCTTATATGGTCATACAGTGATAGGAGTGTAATTAACAGCACTGAAATCTGATTGTTAATGTGTTTGAAAGACAAAGTATTGGCCAGCCTGTAAGGCTAGAAAGAAAGGTAGATGAAAAAACAGGTGATTGTGTATTTCACTGAATTCTGGAGTGACCAAGAAATGTAGATAAGAATATAAATATAAGAATGTTCTATAATAAAGATATTTCATTATAATAGAGTGTGATCATTGGGTGATATATGGGGAAAACTTCACCTAAAATATACTTCTATGGGTTATGAATGTGTTCATGTTGCCTTAGATATGTTTTATCCATAAATAGAAGCCCACACTAACTAAGAAAATATTAAACTTCCATCCATCCAGGGGAGGCCCTGCTACTTTCACAAATACAAAGGCAGAAATATCTGAAGTATATAAACCATGCATAAGAAATAAAACAGTCCTATATTCCAAATCCTCAATCTTAATACTTGTACTTATCAAATTTATTACTGTAAACTTGAAACTGTGTGGACATCATCTCAAATACCTCAAGACTGAGGAATGAATAAACATAAGAAAGGAGTGTAACCATGAACCATAGTAGATTTATTGTTATTGTAGTTGTTACCTTGTGTTATTGGAAGAACTAGTAATATTACTATAAAGATAGTGGTTATGAAAGTTTTAGAAGGGAGAGGAAAATATGAATGAATGAAATACCAGGAATATTTGGAGTGGTGAGATTCTTCTGTATGATACTGAAATGATGGACACATGACATGCATTTGTCAAGGCCTATGGAATTGCACAACAGAGAGTGTGAACCATAATGTAAACAATAGACTTTGGTTAGAAGCAAAGCTTCTATATTGGTTCAACAATTGTAACAAATGTATCACACTAATATAAGATGTTATTAATAGGGGAAATCATTTGTGTGGGTGTGGGGGTATACAGAATTCCCTATATACTTCTGGTGTTGTTTTTCTGTAAATGTAAATCTAAAATTTCTCTAACAATGAAGTTTATTAATACAAAGCAGCTTGTATCATCTGTCAGTAAAGATATTTTCACTATTTCTTTTCCAATTTGTACACCTTTTACTTCTTGCTCTTGCCTAATTTCTCTGGCTAGACCTTCTAGTACATAATTTAATAGCAATGTTTACAGTGGGCATCCTTGACTAGTTCTTGATCATAAGGGAAAGACTTTAAGTCTTCCACCACTGAGTATGATGTTAACTATGAGTTTCTCTTAAATGGCTTTTAATATGTTGAGAAAATTCTGTTCTATTTATAGTGTACAAGGAATTTTTTACAGAATAAACCATTTGTTACAGCACGAGGAGTCTCATTGTGTTTATTTATTTTTAATATATATATTTTAGATACTTAGATTACATAAATTTTACACAAAAATATAGGGATTACCATATGTACAGCTCCCCACACCTCCCATACCCTCCCACATAAACAACATCCTTCATTAGTGTGGCACATTCATTGCAATTCATAAATGCATCCAGGGGCATTGCCACTGAGCAATGTAAACATTATAGTTTACACTCTCTCTCACACAATTCTGCAGGTTATGGGAAGATATATAATGGCCTGTATCTGTCCTTGCAATGTCATTTAGGACAATCCACGAGTCTCAAAAAGTTTCTGTATTACATCTGTTTTCCCCTCTCCCTACCCCCAGAGCCTCCAGTGGCCACTGCCTCCATATCAACGTTGTAGTTTCTTCCATTGTTAGAATCGCAATAATTCTATAGTAGGATACCAGTAAATCCATTCTAGTCCATAGTTAATTCCCTGATCCTGAGGATACTGGGATTGTGATGTCCACTCCACCTCTAATTGAGAGGGGTTTTTGATCCCATACAGCTGGTGGATGGGGTTCTTGCTTGCAGTTATAGTCTGTCTCATTTCCTTGGTATTGTGGTTGTCAATCTTTACCTCTTTTTTAGTTGCCCTGGGTGAGTCCAATGAACTGGAGAGTAGATGTTCAACTCCACTGAGCTCAGGGCCCAGCTGGCTCATTGACAGTCCAGAGATTCAAGTCCCTTGGATGTACTCCTGCCATTCTCAGTAGCACAAACTCCAAAGTAGGGCCCACTGGCAAGTCACCAAACTCTGGAGCTACCTTCCCTGACCAAATGACCTGGGTTTTAAAATATTCAAAGTGTAAAAGTAACCTCTTATTCACAATTGAGTGAAACTAGAGAAAATAACAGTTAGAAAATAGAAATTGTCCAATATTTGGTAAAGTGCACTTCTTCAACTACCAATAAGTTAAGAAGAAATAATACAGGATATGAGAAAATACATAAAGAAGAATGAAATTGAGGACATAACACAATAAAAATATACTGGATGCAGTGAAGGAAATATGGAGTTGGGAATGCTTATTTAAAAAGAAGCAAGATCTCAAATTAGTTGCCTTATTCAAACTTTGACAAACTAGGAAAAGATCAGAGTAAACCAAATATGGTAGAAGGAAGGAAGTAGGATAAGAGTAGAGATGAATGAAATAATGAGTAGAAAATAATTGAGAAAATCACCAATAGAAATGCTGATTATTTGAAAAAATCTATAAAATTGACAAATCTTTATCTAAACTGACAAAGAAAATAAAAAGATATAAATAACTAATTTCATAAATGAAGATGGTAATATAACTACAGCCTTACAGAAATAAAATTTTATATGGGAATACTAAGTACAATTGACAACAAATTAGATAATCCTAACAAATGGGGGAAATTGTACAATACATAAATCACCACAATGATTTAGGTAGAAAGATAAATCCACAAAACCCTCTAAAAAGTAGAGAGCTTTAAAGTAATACAAATTTCTCTCCCCCAGGGAAATCCAGTATCATATTGCTTCATCTATGAATTAAAATGAACACTTCTCAATCTATTCTAAAATATTCATGTGGCAAGAAGACTTCCTAATACATTCTTAGAGACCAACATTGTCCTGATAGTAATGTCCCAGAAAAAAATACAGGGAAAAGAATTACAGAACAAATTCCCTTATGAATACAGAGGAAAACATCATGAGCAAATTTCCATCAAACATTTTATAACAGTATAATAAAACAATTTTTGTTATTATCAAGTTGAGATTTATCCCAGGATTTCAAGGTAGTTAAACACACAAAAACCAATCAACATAATGGGCCGCATAAATAGATCAAAGATGATAAAAGTACATGGCTATCTCAAGAGATGTATAAAGTCTTTGATATAAACCACCCAGAAAACTAGAAACAGATTTACTTGTTTTTTTGAAAAGGTTTATTAACATTTTTGTAAGTCTTTTATACAGTGTATAATTTTTAATATATTAAATATACTTTAGATTAAAAATACTTTATTTTTAAAATTAAATTAAATTTAATTTTTTATTACATATCCCCCCATTTCTGCTTATTCTTGCTGTGTTCATTTTTGTGTTCTTCTGTGCCTGCTTGTCTCCCCCTGCTGTGGTGACCTGCCGAGTCAGCTTACCATGTGGCGGCCTGCCTGCTCACAGCAGCTTGCCCTGCTCATGGCGGCTTGCCCTGTTTGTGGGGCCTTGTCCTGCCCATGACAGCTTGCATTCTCAAGGCGGTCTGCCCACCTGGGGCCTCCCATGTGGTTATCCAGTGCCCTACCAATTGGGCTACAGCCAGCCCTGAATTAAAAATACTTTAAATTAAATCATTATATTTATTTTTTTCTCTCTTCTCTCCTTTGTTCTACATTTTGCTTGTGATATTTTCCAAGTTTTAAATTTTACTATCGCTTATTTTCATTCCTTTATATTTCATAGCATGAATATAATTTATTCAACATCCTAAGGTTTGTGGGCCTTTGGATACCTTCTGGTACTTGACAATTGTGAACAAACCCAAAATAATAGGTGTGTAAGTGTCCTGGAACTAATTGAAATTTATTTTTAAGACTTGCCTATAAATATAACTGCTCAGATGAAGGGTATGGGAATCTTGAAGCTCTACCTACCAAAAGCAGTGGAGTGGGACCTGACTAGATACAGAATGTGGCCATTCATTGGCAAATTCAGCTAGA
>PVKH010032701.1:0-12128 GCA_004027955.1 Chaetophractus vellerosus | reverse complement strand
AGCTTACGATCTATGAATTTGTAACTAATAGCAATGGTAGTTAAAAGTGAGTGTAGAGGGACCTCTAGAATGGCTGAGTGAGGAGCCCAGTGGTCCCTTTTTCCAGCAAACAGCCATTTAACTGATGAAACTTATTTAAAAACAAAAGAAAACCCAATCATTTAAAAACTCTAGAAATGGCCCTAAGGGCATACAGCAAATGGAGAAACATTCAATCTAGAAAATCTACTAAATATCAGCAAGAACAGTGGAAGTCTGTGCCATTTGGGCCAGGAGCTTCTTCCCCTGCCCCCAGCTAGGTGTTACAAGTACTCCATTCCAGGTGCTCTACTCTGAACAGATGCAACTAAAAAGACAGCAGTTTCTTCTCCCCAAGCTCCCCATCTAGAGCTACATTTTCACCCCAGGAGTAGGTTGTAAACATTTATCATCCTCTTAACCTTGTGTTGCAGAAACTCCATTCTGGGCAGGTGTAACTGAAAGTTCTGAACTTCCCTTCCCAGCACCAGCCTCCACCTATAGGACAGAAGCTCTAACCCCAGTGAGACAGGCCAAGAATACTGGGCTTCCAATTGCCCTGACAAAGCTCCCTCATAGTGTGAAGGTTCCATGCTGGGAAGGGCAAGCTGAGAAGATCAAGGGCTACAATTCCCCACTCCAATGCCCACTCATACAGCAAGGGTGTCACTTCTGAAGAGATGGACCACTGTCTCTCTCCCAGCTCTAGTGCAGAGATGTAGAGGTTTTAGCTCAGTAGCACTGCCTGAGGAGACTGACTTTGTTTGGAACAGAGCTTGGAGCCTAAGGGTGTTGTTGAAAACAATAGAAATCAGGGTAGAGGGCAATTAAGAAGGTGTTGGAAGCTCCAAGTTACTGAAGGTAATAAATGAAACAGAAGTGTAGCTTAGAGAACCATAGAAAGAGACTGTGAGGAATAGCTGTCCTAGGATCACAGTCAACTCTGGTGGTGGTAAAGGCTGTGTGCATGTGTTGGGCCGTACTTACTCAGGAGCAATCAGTGCTGCAGACTTGGAATCATTCCCCAAATTGTACATCCTTTCATCAACCTAGCTCAGAAGCCTCACTGGCACAAGGGGCTTACCCAAAACCTCTGACCAAACACTGGCTGAGCAATAAGTTTCTCTGGCCCAAGGGTTACTACTGGGAAGGAAGGCTTAAAAGTAAAATCACATGCTTCTTTGGTAGTCTGGAAGACACTGTGCAAGCCACAGGCTGCACCTTCTCAAGAGAGTGATCGGATTGGGAAAAATCCAAGCTACTAGTCCCTGGTTGAACGTGGGGCAAAACTATTATGACAGCAGCTGGAATTGTGACAGCAGCCTCCAAGTGCCACACATTCTCAAATCTAAATGGCCAAGCATACCCTTTGGCCAATAAGTTGACTTATGCTGACTCAGGTCAACTCTCAGATAACCAGGCTAAAAGACAAAAAAAAGGGGAAATAATCTAAGCAGGGGCTGCACACTACAAGGGGCACTTCACAGAGTTAGTTTAGCCAGGTCTCTAAACAAATAAATGATCAAGAAAACATTAGCAACATCAGCTCCCAGGGGAATATTGGTACCCAGAGTTGCTACAATATGTTATTCTAAATATCCAATTTTCATCAAAAAGTTACAAAACATAAAGAAACAGGAAAGTATAACATATACACAGGAAAAAATAGCAAACAATAGAAACTGCTTTTGAGGGGGGCAAATAATGGACTTAGCAGATATGGACTTCAAAGCAGCTCTTTAAAAATATGTTCAAAGAACTAAAAGAAATGATACCTAAAGAATTAAAGGAAAGTATGATGACATTTTTTATCAAATAGAGAATATTAATAATGAGATAGAAAGTATTTAAAAGAACCAAATGGAAATTCTGAAGTTGAATAGCACAACAACTGAAGTGAAAAATTCACTAGAGGGCCCAACAGTAGATTTGAACTGGCAGAAAAGAGAACAGCAAACCATTAATGCACCAAAATGTGTGTAATGGGAATACCCAAAGGAGAGGAGAGTGAGAAAGGGGCAGGACAAATATTCAAAGAAATAATGGCTAAAAACTTCCAAGTGTGATGTAAAACAATCTACGTATGCAAGAATCTCAACAAAAAACAAGTAGGATAAACCCAAAGATATACACACCTAAACACATCATAATCAAAATGTTAAAAGCCAATGATAAAGAGACAGTCTTGAAAGTAATAAAAGAAAAATGACTCATCACAGACAAGAGAACTCCAATAAGATTAACAACTAACTACTCATCAGAAATAATAGAGGTCAGAAGACAGTGGATGGCAGATTAAAAATGAGAGTGTGCATTTGGTGACTGGAATTTGTGTACATTTTCCCAATCACTTCACATCCTGTATATTTGTCTTTCTCTCTATATCCTGTGTTATTTCGTTTTTTCATTTTAAAAAATTTACTGAAGTATATCATGCATACATGAACATACATAAATAATAAGTGTATAGTAAAAATTTGAACCTTTAAAACAAATGTGCATAACATACAGGACTACCATACATCACCCCACCACCAACACCTTGCTTTGTTGTGGAACATTTGTTACAGATGATGAAAGAGCATTGTCAAAAACATTACTAATAACTATAGTCCATATCTTACATTTGGTGTATTTTCCCATACCCACCCTATTCTTTTTTTTTCAATTTTAAATCATTTAAAAAAAATTATCCACCATACTATCTTATGACAGGTTCTGAATCTTGGCATGGGAAATATTTTACAGTTCCATTTAACACAAATTCATTAAAGATTTCAAAAATTATTTCTGGACCTTTCCTCTCCTCTTCTAGGATTGAGTATATATCTTTGATTCCTACCTAAACAAGTATAATAAAGTAAAAAAGGATTATTATCTCATTTTTAGGTTGTGAGACCATTGGTCTCTGCTATGGATATCTGTTGTTGTTGCTTATTCCATCTTCTTATGATGGTAGGCAGTGATGTTCTTTTGGGGGAAACACCCCTCCCTCTTTCTCAGTCCATGTGGTTTATCTGGGACTGATCTATACTTCTGGCTACATGGGTGGGCATATAAAACAAGCATGCTCAATCAGAGATTTCTATTCCTTAGGGATGGATATGTAACCCAAGCTATGCTAATGAGACTCAATTCTGGGTCTTTGGTTTGAACATTGAAAAGATGTCATTTCATCCAGGTTACTTAGCTGGTGGAAGGTAAGCCTGGCTCTTTCATGGGCCTGCAGCATGCGAGAATTTTCCTGAGGTGAAGGCTGACACAAGAAAAAGTAGACCTGAGAGAATGGGAGAGAGAAACTGGGTCCTTGTGGCATTATATGAGCCCATAAATTCAGCTGTGCCTGAAGCTACCTCAGCCTGATAAACAATCTATTCCTTTTTTGCAAATCAAATTTGAGCTGGGTTTCTCTTAGTCATGACTAGAATAATGATACGCTCTTCTTCTATACTTTTCAAATATTCTGTGAGTCTGTGTTCATTTTACAATTGAAAAAAATAAACTTTATGCAAGAGACAAACTAGAAATAGGTACACGGAAATTCAGAAATAGCTTCAAATGATATCTTAGAAAGCCATTCTTTCATTTGTGGATTTTTTTTCAAGCCAGAGTAACTTAAATAATGAATTCAAGAAACGGATGCCAATTTGATCTTCTAATAGCCATGTGTTGGAGAATGCCCAGTAGGTGATGTTCATCTAAGTGTGAACACATCCATCGTTAGTGGGCCTATTTCCCATTACCTATGCAGGCCTGGAGAGGTTGTTGAGGTTAGGGTTGAGGGCATGGTGGGCAGAGGTGATTAGCAAGAAAGCCCTGAACATTAACTCAGGGCCTTGTTGAGCTATGTAGGACATACTAAAAATCCAAGGAGGCCACATTTAAAAATAGCATAATGAAATTAGTACATTGCAGTCTGCCCTGAGGAGCAGACATGACCTGACTTGATGAAGCTTCACATACAAAATGGATTTTATTTTTAGGGCATTCTATCTGGGATAACAATGGCTCTACTGATAGGAAGGTGGTGGGTATAGTTTGTCTTAGTGGCTGGCACTTACGCTTGAAAAGAACAAAATAGCATATTTAAACTGTCAAGCCCTAATTGTTTCATTAGATGGTGGTAGTCGTTGACAAAAGGAGCCGGCTAACTGCTGAAAGCAAGAATGATGAGCAGTAATTCTGGCAGGGCACTGGGGCGCTGCACTAGTTACCTCTCCTCCTTTGTTTCTTCCCAGTTCATCTCTGTTACAAGGGGAAGTCTCATTTTCTAATGTAATGACTGCTATTAAAATCAGTTAAAAGCCTTTCATGAGCTCCGTGGTACATCTTCTACATATTTTTAGATATGAATGAACCACGGAGGCAAGTTCCAGCATTTGTATTCATCTTTTGGGTCTCCAGTATCCAGTTTTATATCAATTATACTAACGACGAGTATTTATTTAGGACTTTGAACCCAGCAGGATTGTAAAGTGATTTACACAGTTTATACATTATAGATGAAATGTTTTGTTTACCACTAACTTGAAGCCACCTCACTTTAGATGGCGAGTATCACAGAACCACCAATCGCCTCTCCTCTATGGAAAATGGAGACCTGCCCCTCTGATAGAAATGAAGGGGGACTTTTTTAGTAGGCAGAAGGCAAACACACAGCTTAATATCTTGATGGGGCACTGTAGAGAAGGCCCCAGGCTAGACATTTATGGTAAATAAAGCAGTTTCCACATATTAATTTTATAAAGCATTTCTGTTCTTCCCTCTAACGCTGCACATCTGTGAGGTATCAGGGGAGAGACTGAGTAGGGGTGTGAGAAGGGGGGAGACTCTGATTTATTTCTTGCTGCTCAGTGGAGTAAAGACCCACAGCATGTTTTCCATTTATACACATTTAAGAATTTAGAGGCTGCTTAGAATGAGAGGGTGGTTATATTTCATCAAGAGACATCATAAAAGCTTCCTCCATTTTGAAGCATACAAAAAAATCAGATTCCATAGATAGCTATTTTTTCTCAGGTACAACGAACCAAATGTGATTAATGTCTTTTTCAAGGGCCTAAGACGGCTTTTACCCATCCAGAAAAGGCTCACAGAGGAATCCTCCCGGCCGCCTCAGGCCTCTGTTCTTGGCAGGGAGGGAGGGAGACTCCTGCCCTGGGTGGGCTGTGGAGACCTCTGTTTTGGAGGCTGCCTCTCTAAGTTCAGAGAGCTGATTTATTTTTGATTCAGGTTTTTAAATTAGCCTTGTTTAAAGTTGTCTATCTTTTTCCAAGGACAGCTTTGCTTTTTTGCCAAGCCTCACATGACGCACTGTGTATAAATTTCAGCTGAGTTGTTTTCCAGATTCAAGAGTCTGAAATGTCGAAGCCCATGTTTATCATCCTCTGGGCTGAGCTGGAGCAAGCTTGTCCTTGTAAGATATTGGTTCTGAGCTCGAATGTGCTGTCTATTTATTGGTTCTTGCTCAATATCAAATAATGATTTTGTTGCAGAGACTCATTATTTAAATACACCCCTCCCTAACTTAGATGTGGAGAGGTGAAGGGCCCTAGTAATTGAAAAACCCCATTAATGAGAAGAAAGCAGTCAGGAAAATGTGGAAATTGTGTTGATGAGGAAAGAGACTCCTCGAGCTGAACGAAAGCTGAAGTGTGAGGGTCATCCTTATGGCCTTTCTACCTATCCAGGTGAAGAAATGTCACAAAAGCACAACCAAGGAAGACACTACGATCTGGAAGCAGCTTGCTTTCTGGGTTAGAGAACAAGCAGGAAAGAGCTGACCACACCAGGTAGCCACACCGGGGCTAACTACAAGGGTGTGATGAAACACTTTTCCAGCACAGTTGGTCTCGTTACCAGTGTAGACAGGGTTTCAGGCTGCTCTTTCAGCATGTGCTGACATGGAGCTTCCCTTATTCCCACGACTCATTGCCATTTCCATAAGAATAGCTGCCACCCAGCATGTTCCACAGAGATGGGACATGTTCAGAAGCTAGAGATGGGTCTCTTGGCATTGGGGACCATTGAGGAAGGGGAAGTACAGAGTCTCATTTTCAAATATTTATTTGATCTAACACAGGTAAGAATACATTTCAGTGGTCTAATTTGGCAATCTGGTTTTCTAGCTAGTAAGACAAATAAGTAAAGGTCTCAGGATGATTGGCCCTCCCTCCTCATTTTTATACTTTTCCAACAATATATGCATGTATGGGGGACGAGAAAGGGATATTTAACAATTACAAAATGTTTTTAGGTCAGAGAAAAAAGTCTCCTAGAGATGGAATAATTGCATATATTCCCAGTTTGTTTCCTTCCTAAATGCAAACAAATAGCCGGGAAACCTGGAAGCTATAGTCAGTGACATGGTTGTGGATATTAAAGCAAATTACCTCGTCTAAGGTGGGATTAAAATATATGACAGTGAATTTCTCTTAGTTCTACGTAGGATTTTACTATTGATCAAAATTGTCAGCTGTAGGTTAATGGACACTTAGCATTTTCTTTTCTTTTTAACTGTGAAAAATTAGTATTACCTTGTGTTCATGGATCATTGTACCATGCACATTAATTGATCAAATGTTAAGTAAGTGTTTGCATAGCAGATTCTCTAAGTTAAAAGAATTATCATCAAGCCACTAACAGTAACTCATATTCCCATAATATTCCCATTGTAATCTTGGCTGTAAATTTTATCAGGAATCTTCCATCATGAGCCCTTTTGACAGGCTTCTTGAGACTCTCTGAGACTATGCATGGAATTATACAATGATGGGGATGGACATGAACTTAAAAGCATCTAGTGCTACAGAGGGGGAGAAAGAGGCCTAGCGAAGTAACCAGGGAACTAGTTAGAGACAAAGCTGATTTCCATTTGTCCATTGGCAGCTAGAGTTCTTCAAAGGCCATCTAGGAATGTTAGCTATTAAGATGTAAAAATGGTCTTAATGATTATGTTGCTATTTTTTGTGACCATTTTCTTTTTAATAATCTTACACAGTTTCTTTAGGGAAAAATAGTTAAACTTAGTAACCAGGGTCTTGTGTACTTTAAATGTTATCTTTTATATATACTGAATATACAAAGCCCAAGTTAATGCCCCAAATGGGAGCAGAACAGTGCAAGAATGAGATTCCACTGAGAGACTCTCTCTACCTCTGCCCCAGCCATAATCCTTTCTAAGAAACATGACCACTAGATGATCTCTAAGGAGCACTCACAAGGAGATCTGATTCCATGAGAAGCCATGTGGGGAAATGCTATTTACCAAAATGCCAAACTTATTGTTTACCCAGGTAACGTTCCTCTCAGACTCCCTGCCCCTTACCCCCTAAATCTAGTCTCAGTTTTACTGGTCTCAGGTAATCATCTCTCATTTTTGTAAGCATCTAATGAAAGTTCAAATAATTTGGCCAGGATCGGAAAGTATGGTATAGTTTTAAATTATTCTTTGTACAATTTGGGAGACAGTCTAGATTTTAATTACAGGGATATTATAAGAAAAATATAAAAAACATTACAATTTTTAAAATATTCCAATGCGCATACATGGACTAATAGTGTATGTCAGGTATTAGTGCTTCAGACTCACACCGTCAGCTTATGGTAGAATGTCTAATATCATAGAAAAAAATAAAACATGGCATATCTAATGCCTAATATTAATGAACTCCACAGGTATGGGGAAGGAGAGAGATTTAGAAAATATGGTTCAATTGGCTATGACCCATTATAGTTGAATAATTCTTGATGTACACAAAAGGATAATAATACCAGAGGGGTAGGGTGCATCTCATAAAAAAAGCCCAAGTGTTCAGGGTAGGAGGCAGATATTAGATACTATAGCATAAACTGCAGAGGAAGAATTTAAGTGATATGATAATTCACATCTTATGGATTCCTAGATCTTTCTCCCAAGCTCTAGTCTCCAGTATCATCTTCCCTTCTATATCATATATCAACAGTGAGACTATTTTCCTGTCACCTCAACTGCAAGATTTTTAAAATAGACCTTCTCTTACCATTGAACTCTGTTTTCTAATTGCCCTGCCTCTGATAAAGATCTTCTCTAGGTTACCCAGGTTTGTAATCCTAAAGTTACCCATGATGCGTGTGTTTGTTTTATCAAGGAGACCTGGAGATTTTCCTCAGAATTTGCTTTTATTCTTTACTCATTTCTTGATGATGCTACTATTGTTAGGCCAATCTCTTAAATAACCCATTGGTATCCCATACCAAGAGGCTTGATTCATCAGTCACCTTTCCCTTGGTTCTGTGAATCTTTTAAAGTTCTGTTCAAGACTTATTTCTCCATGCAATTTTGCCAAATTTTGCTGAATGTTGCCCTTGCTCTCCTCCTTCTCCTCTAAACCTCAATAATAGTTAACTTCTACCAAAAAAGCACACTAAATTACTGCCTGACGCCGTTTGATGTTGCTTTTCCACTGAAATGTAAGCTCCTAGGGCACACTGACTCTCTCTTCTGTTTATTCTAAACTGCTTACAGAACTTAGATGGTACTGAGGAAGTAATAGGTATGTGTTAATTGATTTCCAGTTTACTGAGAGCTAGCAAAAACATCATTTATATTTGCCATGGAAATGACCTTCATGTCTAGTTTCAGAAAAGTCAGGGTGGAGCATACATTTCATTAAAAAGTACATTTGAAACTGGATATTTTTTCAACCATGGACCTGCATTCTTTGCTGGGAGCTGAAAAGAACACCTAAGAAATGAATGACTCTAATGCAAGTTCAGTGAATGATGCAAAATATTCTAATTTCTGTGACATTTGAGAACCTAGGTAAATCTAATATTGTGTTCATCTTGTAATCATTCCGCATTTTGGTAATTCTAAATTTGTATGAATATTATTGGGATCGTGTCTGATTACATGTTCAGGAGATTTTTTAAAGAATTGGCTCTTCTTTACTCATATGAAATGGATATGTGTCAACAATGTTCCTAAGCGAAAAATGAAAATTGGAAAACAGTAAAAATGCAGATTTTTCAAACTCTCCCATATTCCATGCTGTGTTGAGGTCGTCTCCTATAAATGATGATATACATTAGCACAAATAGTTCTTATCAACGTTTTAGAAAGAAACTCAGTTCAGTGGGATAGCTATTATCCAAAAGGAGAAGATGAGCAATGAAGCATCTGAGTCACAATAAATCTGGGTGAGACTTTGAATTTTAGGCAATAACTGTGTTTATTTTTATTGTATTTTTTATGAGGAGCCTTTGGTAAAGCTTATGTTCCATGAGCTGTTGTTTATGGTCAGTTTAGTCTTCCTTTGAAGATGAGCTACACCCATAAAATAGGCCATGATTCACCCAGTGCTTTTGACCACATGATGCTAATTCGTAAAGTTTGAATCTTTACAGCCTTGTGGACACACCTCTTTTTGACAAGCCCAAGGTGCCTGGACTCGGGTAGGGATGTAAGGATGTGTCACTACAGGCACAGGATTGAACATGCTCTTCCATTATCCAGGCTGACCTCAGTGTCTCTGGCTATATAAACTTGTCTGTCTGCTCTGAATATTAATCAATTTGGCTTTAAACTTGGGAATCTTTTAAAAGGGAAGCTTCCCACTCCTCAACAATAACAAACAATTTAACGTTGTGTTTAGCAACTTGTCAGCTGCTCCATCTCTTTCAAAGGGATCTTGTTGGTGATTATATCTCAATCATGCTGGACCAGTCTGCAATATGCATTATAGAGAAGTGAGGTGTTCATAAAATAATTTAATGGCATGTCTTAATACTAAGGGGAAAAATGAAAGGAAAAAAGAGAGAGAGAAAGAGAAATGGAGAGAGTAGAAATTACAGCTAACATTCCTTGAGCCCTAATGATATGCCAGGAACTTCTAAGCGCTGCATGTGGATTCACTCCTTTAATCAGCTCCATAAGACAGCTACTATTATTATCTTCACTTTTAAGAAGGAGACTGAGGCCCAATAAATAAGTACAGACATAGGATTTGAGCCCAAGTAGTCTGATGTCACAGTCTAAGCTTTAAACTTCTATGGCATATTTGCTCTTTACATAACAATTGCTGACTGCTCTTTGAAAAGAGAATTTTAAGGTTAAAAGTAGTCATAACACAAAATCAATTGGGTTTTGAAATGTTTATCTCTTTAAGCATAGTTCCATGAGATGCTCAAATAATCTATTGAACCTTGAGATCGTTCACTAATAATTTGTCTTGAGTACATAAAATGGAGCTATTTGTTTGGTTGATGGAGGTTGGAATGAACTGACAAACTGTTTTTTCAAAATTGGGAGACAATGAATTTCATTTGAAATCTCATACTGGTTAAGAAACAAATCCATTCTTTGAGTCCAATTGGCTTCTTTTCATCAAGGCTTATTCTTGATCACTTTCCTAATTTTATTTTAGAGTTTCATGCAGATGTGCTCAGCCTTTGCAAATGTCAAAGCATTAACCAGCAAATATTAATTGATTAAAAGTTCACTTTCCCTCCTGATGTACATGTCTAGAGAGTAGGTTCTTGTGGGTGCTTTACTGAGGGTTCATTGGTAGAAATAGTCATTCAGTCAAAAGTAAAGGGTATAATATGATTATAAGGTGTATCATGTTTCACCCACAAACTCATGTGAAGAAATGGTTTATTTTTTGTAGTCGATATATGTTCATGTAAGATTATCAGAGAAATGTTAGAAGCTTATTTTTTGTCTTGGTGTATGCAATTATTTCTAGGCATCACTAGTTGAGTACTATGAAAAATATGGCTAGTATTTGTTGTGTTGCTGTTTTGCACCCAGTTTTATGTTGGTAGAACCCTTTCTCCTACTCTCACCTCATATTGACCTGGTAGACTTGACTATATTCCTAATTCTAGGTGTACAGCATCTGACCAAAGTCCAAGCTGGTCAGCAAATCACATTCTTTTAACACTTGTAATTGATTCAACCATGACCTAAGTTATTTCATTGAAATTTTGAGAACTACTCAGATTTATGAGGATTTAGCCACAGTAGCTTCTGGCAATAATTTTGAAGTCATGATTATGTGGCCAATATTGAGGGCATCAAGCTGAGAAAAAAAATAACATACCTGGATAAAATTATGCAAGCTCTGGATCAATCCATGCCTGAATTCAGATACCCCTTCCCCATTCAATTATGTGAGCCAGTTGAATTTTTTTTTTTTTTTTTGCTTAAGAAAATTTGAATTGGGCTTTCAGTGATTTGTAATTGAAAGAATCCTAAATACAAAAAGAAAAAAAATGGAGCTAGCCCTGATCAAGATGGTAGAGTGATATATGTTAGGCTCTGTCTTCCCCACAAAAGCTTTGAACAACCAGTAAGAATTGGCAGAAACATCTTTCTCAAAGCTCCAGAAAACTGTTAAAAGACTTTAGTAACAGGGTGAGAGCTGTATCAAGAAAAAGTCTACTTAATAGTAGTAGGATTTAATGGCTCCTTAGCTGGCTTTTCTAACATCCTTGCTGGCTCAGCACAGAGCTGGCCTGTGCTGCCAGGGTCGATTCCTGCTTCCAGTACTGGAGAGAGTAGAGTAGCCTTCATGCACATCCTGGGAGTTTGTATGTTTGAACCAATCTGTTCTGTGGATGGCTTGAGGGACTCATCTTCCCAAACTTTGCCCTGCATGTAGAAGGCAGCTTACAGAGATGTGAGAAACAAATCAAGTCATGTTGCCTGGAGCAAGGGATTGCTGGCTATAGGATATCCGGTGCAGTGCATGGGACTGTGAGGAAACTATTTCCTAGGGAAGATGGGAGATATGTATCCATGTAAATGGAGGAAATTTCCAAGGTGATATGTACATGTCCAAGGCAATATGCATGCACAGAAAGGATCAGGAAGGCCCCTTTGCTTTTGCCTGGAGCTATTCTCTAAACTCATTGTATGGATAAGCAATGAAGGAGATCACTCTCAAGGATCAATTTGCAAAGACTGGGAAAACTGTATTCTTTTTCCTTTCTCCTCCTCCTCCTCCTCCTCCTCCTCCTCCTCCTCCTCCTTCTTCTTCTTCTTCTTCTCCTTTTTCTTCATTTTGGTTATCTCCTGGCATTCAAGAGAAGCTCTGTCATTATACCAGCTGGGTACAAACTTAAGA
>PVKH010032700.1:0-12127 GCA_004027955.1 Chaetophractus vellerosus | reverse complement strand
GGGAGATCTTTGGGGCAGATTCCTAAACTTCGAATCCCTGGCTTTCTAGTTTGGTGTTTGGCCTGCAGATATTACTGGGAAGTTTATCATTGGCTACATGAACGAATGATCAAAAGTCCCTACTCTTTGAATTTTGCAGGGAAAACAGTTTTAAACCGGACACGCCTTGGGACACATCACTTTGCTAAATCAGGTTTATAATATTTAAGAAGTAATTTGAAGAACTGGGAAAGGTCCCAGGTGGTGAAAGTGTCCGTCAAAAAGGTAGTGACATGCCAAATGTGACCTATTCCTACACCACGCCTTTTCCACTATCCTAGCTGCCTGAGCTGCTTTCTAGGATGTTGGAAAATATAGGGTTCTGGAACCTTTTTCTCTGCCTGGATTGAAGAGCTTCGCCTTCCTCTTTGATTTTTAACAGCCAAGTCGTTTTCATATCAGATGCCAATTTTCGTACTGGGATCCAAGATCTTGAAGTCACATTCCTTTCTGTCATCCAACTCTGCACTTCCCACTGGATTCTGAAATGAGCCCCACCTAAAGTCCCCACCCTCTGGCCAAAGATGGTCCCCTTGTTTGAGAAGGGGTTTTCCAGTTGCCCGCCCAGCAGCGATCTCGGCCGGCGGACAGAGAGGAGCGCTGGCGAAGGGAGGCGCGCGGGGCGCCGCCCACTGCCGCCCGGGCTCGGGGCGCGGGGCCCGGCTGCGGTTGGCCACAAGAGGCATCCATCTTCCCCGACGAGCCCGGCGTTTCTTCACCAAGCAAGGGCGGGGGCGAGGCCGGAGAAGGGCAAGGGCGAGAGCGCGGCCCCCTCCTCCTAACCCTGCCGGGTCTCGTAAAGTCCCGCGCGGCCGCCGAGGTCGCCGCCGTCCCCAGAGCGCTCACCCGCGCGGCGCCAGAGGGCCGCGGGCGTGTGCGCGCCGACAACTTTGCGGCCGCGGGGGGCGCGGCTCCCCCTGGTGCGCGTGCGGGTGTGCCTGTCACCGGCGGCCTCCTGGGGGCAGCAGCGGAAAAGGGGACCAGGAGAAAGAGCCAGCCAGGGCGCGCGGCGGCAAAGGAGGCAGGAGCCGCGTCGGTTCTGGAGACCTAAACTCCGCCGGGGCTGCGTCCAGGGCGCTTTCCAACGTCGCAGCCGCCGCCCTCCGGGCCAGCAGCGACGACCCGCTTTAGGATCGCGATTCCCTGTGCCTGCCCGGGCCGTAGCGGCAGTGTATGCACGCGGAGGAGCGGCGGCGGCGGCGGCAGCATCCCCAGCCCGGGCGGGACCACTGAGCGCCGGAGCCGGCGGCTGGAGGCAGGAAGGGAGGGTCGCGGCGCCCGAGGTGGACGTTTTCTTCCGCGCCCGCCCTCCTCAGCTGGCCCTGCCCTGGGCGCCCGGTGCGGGTCTCTAACAATGGTGCGGAGCGCCGGCGCGAGCCCCGCGTCCGCCCAGCGGTCGTAGAGGAAGTGGCCGGGCTCCGGGTGGGGTGGGCAGGGAGACGCCCCCAGCCACTCGCTCGCCGGAGTTTGACTGCGCGCCCGGCCTCTCCGGCCCTAAGCCCCGGCTCCCCCCCGGATCGCCGACGGCGGCTCAGTTTTGAGGAGATGGTGCCAGCGCCTGGGTTAATCTAGCCCTCGACCCGCTCCTTTTTTCCCCTCCTTCTCTTCCTCCTCCTCCTCTTTCTCCTCTACCTCCTGTTGGTGTTGCTGCTGGGTTCGCGGCGTGTGGGAGTACAATTCTGCCTCTCCAAGGAGACTGGTTTGTGACCACTGAACAGAACTTGCCCATTGAAAGCAAACCCGGAACAGCTGGATAATGTCCACCCCGAGCAGATTCAAAAAGGACAAAGAGATCATAGCCGAGTATGAAAGTCAAGTCAAAGGTAAGGATGGGAGCGGCTGCCTTGCTCCTTTTGTGTGCCTTCTTGTCATTGTGCTCGCGGAGTTACATTTCCAACTTGGTGTCTGTGTTGGAGGAAGGTGGCGAGGGGCAGCTCGAGCGCCTGGCCGAGTCATCCAGGGCTTTGTACAAGCCAGTCCCAGTGCCGGTCCCAGTCCTAGTCCCAGTCCCTTGAGCCCACAGCGATCTGGAAACCCGGGTGGCTTTCCCGGGCTGTCAGCCCATTTCTCCAATGGGGAGAGAACTGGCTTTAACTTAACCTCAGCTGGGCAACTCAGGTGGGGAGGCAGGCAGGGGTGTGGTGGGGGTTCCTGCCCAGTTATCATCATGATCATCATTCTTTTAAATGGTACCATTGTCACATTATGATTTTTTTAAGAAGTCATTTGTCTAAAGTCTGGACACCAAGTAGATTAGAAAGAACTTCGTTGAGTGCCGGCTATTTCAGACGTTTATACCATTCACTATTAATTTAGTAGAGTGAACCCCCCTTTTAAAAAATAGCTCGCTGAGAGCCTGGCAGTTACACCATGCAGCGACTCGTGGAATTTGACTCCTCCTTTTAATGGGGCAGAATTCAGTGCCATCTTTCATATTCAGGTGGGAATATTGCCTTATCATTTGTTAGAAGCCGCTTGCATGTAAAATGAAGGTTTGAATATTTGAGTAGCATTTTCAATCCATCTGCATCATCAACTAATGAAGAAAACCCAATTAAGGCTGACTAAGCATTTTTATTCTCTGTGCCTTGTGGTTAAAAAAAAATACTTTCTTTAGTACAGGTGTTTTGTGCTTCTGGTGAGGTGTTTAATATATATATGTTTATTCATTTTTAAAATTTTTTTTTCTCTTCTTTTGTGGTCTCTCAAGAGTACCTTCCCTGATTGAGACAAGGGACGGAGTGGGGAGATTGCTACTGTTCTTTGGAATATTCAATGCAAAGTTCATAAAGATTGCTATGTAGACACCTGTGTTTGTATTTATACAGTCTTATGAAAGGGCTGCTGAGAAAGGCAATACTGTACTTACCTTGAGAAGAGTAGGTGCAGCCTCGGTGTTCTTTTGTGTGGTCAAGTTGTGAACACGCCTGTGAGGCTTACTGGTGGCGGTACCCTGAGTCTGAACCAACTCATCATGGCCACCAGCAAATACAGTGTGCAAGCTCATGGATTTATGTTTTCTTTAGGCTGACCCCGTAATGGAGTTAAGCTAAACATTGCTCAGTAAACACAGGTTTTTATTTATCTGCCTGGAATTATGATAATTTATACTTCCGGAACTGGTTATATTAATATGGAAGCTATATTAGCAGAGAACTAATTATTTCCCTACAGCCAGGTAAATTTTCTATTGAATGTAACCTTTCTTTTAAGAATTTCATTCTAATGTAGGATTCGGGTTCACAGTCACCATTTCTCTGTGTGGTTTTACCACATGGCTCTTTGTGGCTTTTCTTCTAGTGGTGGTGGTCTGGTTTTCCTGCTGCCTGGAACACGAACCCACTTCCAAGTGCCAGCTTAGTTATCTCTGTCCTAAGATCATTTGTCCATGATCAAGTCTTTATTTGAAAAAAATGTTCTCTTGATTAATTCCTTCCAGAGTGTAAATTCTGTGGTTATGTGCTTACTTGCATGCTTGGGAGTATAGACCCACTATCTTGATTAAAAATCAGTAAAATGGAATGTATTGCAATGTTTAAAATGTGTCTCTCAAATTCAGTCCAAGAAAAAATTTTGAACAAGGTGGCAGGTATTTTTGGGACTAATTTCATCTCACAGAAGGTGGTCTTCACCCTATTCCCTTCCGTGTACCCACGAGTCCTTAGGCTGCTTTCCGTGTCTTCCCTCCACCTGGCCTTCCCTTCTCATCACGGCTTGTCCAGACTTTCTCTACCTCTCCCAACAAAACATACACATCTTGTGCCCAACCCAGATAATTACATCCATATGCAAATATGGGAATAGAGTGATATAATGGAGTCTTACCACATACATATTTAATGGCACAAATTCACCTGTACTTAGAGGCAAAGTAAGAAGAGAATGGGAGGGAGATGACAGTTTAATAGTGCATGAGGCCAGCTGCCCTATGCAGTGAGAGTAGGTCCCTTAGTAAGGATGATATGGGAGATAGGACTCTGGTTTTCTAACACAGTTTCATTTGTTGAGAGCCTTTCCAAGGGTGAGCCTCTTAACCTCATAGAGTGTGAGTCCATTATTTAAAGATTTTGGAGCAACCTACCCCTTAAATTCCAGCCAAACTACTTCATCTGATGATAAATAAAAGAAAATGTGGCTTATTTTTTGCTGAAGGAAAACCTGGCTGTTTTGAACTTACTAGGAGAAGTATGAAAATGTACTAGATTCTATGGGTAAATTAGGTGTATGAGTGATTTCAAGAGTCCTTTTGATTATATATGATTTTGTACCTTCTGACTTAGAAACTAATACTATGGAGTATTGCCATTTCCTACTCTCTTCCGTTTCCCTGATAACAGATGCAGTTAAATACAGACTTTCTAAGATAATATTTTTATCTAAAGAATAAATTCCAGATGTGGAATTTTGCCACTGTAGCTTGCTGGGCTGGTTTTGGGAACAGCCTTCATGGAGCTGTTTGCAACTGTGAAAAGAACTATACCAGGTGATAATGCGTCATTTTATGTGTACCTCCATAGATGTTTTTAGTTAGATGTGTATCATGTAGAGCAAGTCCCTCAGCCTCCCTGGGGTTTGCTTTTCTTACCTGCAAAATAAGGAGCTTGAGTTCTTTCAACCCTAAAAATCTGTGAATCTAATTGAAGATGCCTTGTCTATTCCTATTAATCACTTTTTAAAATTTTCAAGCTTTTTACATTGTCTTTCAACTGCCCTGTTTTGGGGGGAGTCATCTTTGCTTTTACATGTTCATATTGAGTTTAAAAACATTGGGATATAAAGGTAGCGGTTGCCAAGTATTCAGAAGGGAAGGAGAAGGATGAATGGGTGGAATACAGGGCATATTTGGGGGTGGCGAGAGTCTTCTGTATGATCTTGCAATGACAGACACAGGACATTATGCATTTGTCAAGGCCTATGGAACTATACAGCACGAAGTGTAAACTATAATGTAAACTATGGGTTTGGTTAGTAGTAATGCTTCAATATTGGTTCATCAATTGTAACAAATCTACCACGCTAATCTAAGATGTTAATAATAGGGAAAACTTTGTGTGTGGGGAGCATTATATGGAAGTTCCCTATACTTTTGTGTAATTTTTCTGTAAATGTAAATCTAAAACCTCTCAAAAAATAAAATTTATTATTATAAAAAAATGGGGTGGGGGGAAAAACCATCCTTCTTCATCTATTTAAAAAATGTAGTGCAATAGGGAATACAGAAAATCAATAATCAAAACCATGTTCATAGAGAAGTACAGCTTAGAATTGTAAGGGGTAAGGAGAATTGGGAATTATACAAGTAGTTGAAGAGTGGGTAGGCTTAAATCAGACACAAAAGGACCCCGGGCAACAATTAAAAGGAGTGTGTTAACTAGGAAGATAGAAACTGACCATTTCATGCATGATAGTTGACTTTCCAAAGACATAGAATCAAGAGAAATAAATCGCTTGTTTGCATGGGCCATTAAAAAGCAAGTTTGTCTGGAAAACGGTATGAAACTCCAACCAGTTGACTGTGCTACTTGTTAGCATCTCTGACAATACATATAGGATTGGATGAGCTTGAAACAAATGACCAACAGAAGGTTTTGGGATTATCTGTGGATTTCAGTGATCTATGTAACCTTTGTATTTTGCAACAAAAATACTGTGGAGCTACACATATGGGACCCAAAAGAATCAAAAGACCATTTTGTGAGGTTGAACTTATGGATGAGAGGTTATGTTTGTTTTAAAATACGCATGCTCTCTAGTTGAATGTTAAAAATTGACGGCTATTGGGCGGGCCATATAGCCCAGTGGATAGGGCTCCAGTATACCACTTGGGAGACCCTGAGCCCAGTTCCCGGGGACCTCTCCTAGCGGGCAGACCCCCTTGAGAAGGGCAAGCCCCCATGGGCGGGCAGAGCCGCCGTGGGCAGGGCAAAAAGCTGCCACAGACAGGGCAAAGCCGCCACGGGCAGGGCAGGTCGCCTGCAAATCGAGCACAGCCAGCCACCCGCGAACTGAAAAAAGCCGGCCGTGATGGAAGCAGAAGCCGCCCACAAGCGGGGCAAAGCCGCCTGCGCGGTGACCGGTCTCGGTGCGTTGCTGCAACGGGGGGAGACAAAGTGGACAGAGAGGAACACAAGAATGGACACACAGCAAGAGCAAGCAGAAGGGGGGAGGGGAAATGTAATAAATAAAAAATAAATCTTAAAAAAAAAATTGACGGCTATTATTTGCCGTTTTTCCTAGGGATAGCCCTATACTCATCTGCATGCAATAAATACAAATGCCCAAGAAAATCTGTTGTTCTATGACCACTCTGCTTCCTGAATACAAATAGTACCTTTTGGTAGCAGATGGAACATGAGGAAATGCCAATTCAATTTTGTGACCCCACATCATGCCATAGGTTTCAATAGGGAAATTAAAGTTGCTAATAAAGAACCTGTGTCTACACTGAATGTTCTTTCATCTAACTGAGAATAGAAAAAAAGCAACAAGTTAAATTATAAATTAAAACTTTATAGCTGTGATGGGCTTTAAACATTTTCTATCCTACCCACTTGTTTATTACATCTGCTTTTCAGCAGCTGTGATTTACTTCTAGATTTCTCATCAAGTAGAATAGGAGATGAACACTTACCTATTTAGATTTATATTCATTGCAGGAATCAAAGTTTGGACCTAGGAGAGTTTAGCAACTCTAACTGTTAACAGAAGGAGTTAATTAAATTGATTAACTGCTACTAAGTTGTGTTTTTCACCAAGGTCATTTCACACAACCACAGTGTCCAGGAGCAGCTTCACATGGTGGCCTGTAAAGTCAAGAAAAGCAACATGGTGAATTTCTACACGTGTAACTTGCTTGCTGTTTTGGTGGAACTAATTGCAGCTTCTTGCAGAGTCTTCTTATGTTGCTCAGAAAACCTGATGAGTTTCATGAACTTCAAAATATATTTAGGTGTTTCAGAGAAATTTTTGAGCAAGGGTTGTCCGATGATGGTTGGAGTATAATACAGGACCATAAGTCTCAGCTACCATCTTAGATTGCTTTGCTTATTCCTGTGCTGTGATCTGTGTTGACCGCTTTTAGAGTCAGACACCCTCAACTCTGCTTAGTGTTTTAGAGTTGGTGTCTACTGTGTGGATTGACCAGACTCTTTTCTCATTTCATCCATGCTATTTTCACTCTAATTCAAACACTTAAGAATTAAAACAGAGAAAAGAGAGTAAATTATATGTCTGATTCCTCAGTCTCTTTTTGTTTTAGTAGTTTGCAGGCAGAAGTTGGGATTAGAGACAGTTATTTGAAAGTATTTTTATTTGTTGGTCCAGAGTTACTTTCTAATTTATTGATTGTCTAGTCAATGGATTTCATTTTATCACCGTGGGTGAAAATGATTCTTATATGACATGATATAAAAAGTCACTGACATAATTTCATAGTCTTGAGAAAAATATTTTCTTTTAAAATCAATAGTAGTAATGAAAATTTCACTTCTAACTACTAATTTACTTCTCTTTCATTAAGAAGCACTTTGACAATAGAGATCTTTCTTTTTTTCTTGTCTATATCCTACATCCTCTAGAATGGAGCTCCATTATACATTTATTGAATAAAAAGACGAGTGGTTTGGATTGTTATTTCTCTATGGTGTTAAAGAATTCTCTAGAGTGTCCAATCAGGTAATCCTGCAAAATCAAGTTGGATTAAATAGTGTGTAACTTCTTTAGGAAGTCACTAAGTTGGAAACTGTCTAAATGTCCAACAGTGGGGAATGGTTGAATCCCAGTGGTGGATGGTTAACTAGTATACATGGAATGTTATACAGTCATTAACAGTGGTTTTTGAAGAACATTTAATGGCTTGGAAATATTTTTTTTTATAATTGAAAAAAGGGACTATAAAATACATAGTAAAATAATGAGAGCTAATGATAATAGCAGTTAACTGCTATGCCAGTCTCTGTTGTACCTGCTCTGTATAGATATGCTGAGCTTTACATGTACATACCAAGCTGTGCTGCTTGAAGGGAAGTATTTCCATATATTTTTTCTTGCTTAGTATAAGTTGTATGCCTGCATTTTTGGGCCATGCCTGCATTGTGGCCCTTGGTTGGTTTGCTAAATTAATGCGGGAATCTCACTTTCACCTCCACTCTCCTTGAAGAGGATGGAGGGAGACAGGGCAAGGTAAATTCAAGCAAAATTTGGTTTCTGGATTAAACCTCTGATAATCAGATTTGTCTGCAGGACTGTTCCAAACTTCTTGTTTGCTTATATCTCAGTGATCTATTTTTCCTTGTTCTGAATTCAGCTAGCTAACAGGTGTGTGTATGTATGTGTGTGTGTGTATTTTGGGGAGAGGTTTTGGAGATTACCCTTTCTTTCTTTTTCCCCTTGTGAAATATATATCCACATGATTACAGGTATAGTTATTTACAATTTGAAGAGTAATAATAAAAGGAAAACCTGGGTACCAGCCTCTTAGGTTAAGAAATAGGACATTGCCAGTATCTTAGAAACTGCCATGTGTGCCCCTTTTCTACCTAATCTCCCTTCATCCCACTGCCCCCCAGTAATTCTAAATTTAGTGTTTCCATTCCCTTATTTTCTTTATAGTTTTACCTTTATGGTTTTACTATAGTTTTCTTTTTAGTTTTGATTATATTGTAGTCATACATCAAGAATACAGAGCCATTTGAACATGTACTGGATTTTTAAAATAATATTGAGGAATTAAAGTTAATTTAAAAAATTGAAATAATGGTATTTTGGCATGTAAAAATCTTTATATTTTAAAGATACCTGCTGAAATATTTTTGGATAACATTTTAATATCTGGAATTTGCTTCAGAATAATCTGAAGGAGGGATGAAGTGAGTAGGGATATAAAAATAAGAATACTGGCATAGTCGTTAATGGAAAATGGTACTCATTATATTATCATTCTCTTTTATTTTTGTATATGTTTGAAATTTTCCCTAATAATAATTTAAAAATAAGTGTGTATTCTTGTAACTTCCATTTTCACTAATATTACGTTTTTGAGATTAATCCACATTAATGTGTGTAGCTGTAATTAATTTATTCTCACTGGTGTATAGTATTCTAGTGTATAAAAATACTACATGCTGTTTATTCATTCTTTTGTTGATGGACATTTGGATTATTTCTATTTTTTTGCTCCCATGAATTATACTAATAATATAGCAGATGCTTATAGGTGTCTTCTGGTGTACATGCACAAGTGTTTCTCTAGGTGTATCTGCTGGGTTGTAGGGAATGTGCATGTTCAACTTTCCTAGCTAATGAATACCAAACATAGTTGGTATTTATATTCTCACCAGTAGTAGATGAGAGTTTCACATTCTGAAAAACATTTAGAAGTGACCAATTTATAAGATAAGTAAAGGCTAACCTGTTATAATAAAGAGAACCCAGAAAAACAGTGTAATTAAAATAGAGAGTTTTTTCTTCCTCATGTGACATTCCAGAGGTGTGCGGTCCAGGGTACCCATACAGCTTTGCTCCATTAAATTATTCAGGTTTCTTCTATCTTCTCGCTCTGCCATCACCTAGGAACTGGCCTTGTCTACCTCAATGAAACTGTGTCTTAAGAATATCCAGTTTATCTTTCATGGAAAACCCATTGGCATTTTGCTTGAAACTGCATGAAATTATAAATTAGTTAAGGGAGAATTGGCATCTATCTGATATTAGTTCTTCCTATTCATGAATATGGAGTATTTCTCCATTGATTTAGTTGTTTTTAAATATCTTACAGTAAAGTTTTATATTCTCTATGTTTATTTGTTAGATTTATTCCATGATATATTACAGTTTTTGTTACTAATGTTAATGGGGTCTCTTTTAAAATTGTTTTCTAATTGTTTCTGGCTTACAGAAATACAGTTTACTTTTGAATATTGGCTTACATCTAGCCACTTTGCTAAAGTTATTATTATTTTAAATAATTTGTTGATTTTTGAGAAAACCTTATTTGCAAATACAGACAATTTTATTTCCTACTTTCCAAACCCTTTGATAGCTTTAATTTATTTTTTCTTATATTTTTGCCCTTTGCAGAATTTCAAGTACAAAACTAATAAAATTATTGACATTGAACAGCCTTTTCTTACTCTGAATATAAAAGGGAATCCTTTCGAGCCCCTCTTCCCTTTAAGAATAATAATTGTTTTAGGTTTACTATAGATATTCTTTACCAGGTTAAGTAAAATTTCTTTCTTTTTCTTTATTTTTGTAAAACCTCTTTTATTCTTTGTTTCCTTCAGGATTTCACATTAATGGGTGGTTGAATTTTATCTTTTTATTTTTTGCATTTATTGATGTTATATAACTTTTCTTCTTTAATCTGTTAATGCAATAAGTTATATTTATAGATTTCTTAATATTAAACCATCTTTGCATTCCAGGGTTAAACCTGTCTTTGTCTTTGTATATTATTTTTTTATACAAAATTTTTATAAACACTTGGATTCAGTTTGCTAGCATTTAGTTTAGTATTTTTGTGTCTTGAATGAAATAGGCCTAGGATTTTCCTTTCTGTTAATGTCCATTTTTGCATTCTTATAAGTTTTATCAAGCTCGCAGAATAAGTTGGGGAGTATTGCTTCTTTTTCTGTTTTGTGGAAGAGTTTGTAAATTTTGGAATATTTTTTTCCTTGAAAGTTTGGTGGAACTATTTATCAGGGTCTAATGTTTTCTTTGTGTGAAGAATTTTTAAAGAGCTAGTCAGCAGTTAAACGTTTTCTTTAATAGTTATAGGTTTGTTTAGACTTTCTATTTCTTCTGGAGTTAGTTTTGGTAATTTATAGCTTCTTGAAATTTGCCCATTTTGTATAAGGTTTCAAATTATTGACATAATAGTATTCTTATTTAAAATAGGTTAAAATTTATATTGATTTTAAAATATTATGTAAAAAGATTAAATTTTGCCTCATCTCTTTTTCTTGCTGAATCTTAACAGAGATTTGTCATTTTTGTTACTCTTTGTTTTCTGTTTAATTGATTTCTGTTCTTGTCTTTACTATTACCTTTCTAATATTCTTTGAATTTGTTGTTTTCTTTTTCTGTTTTCTTAAATTGGATACATACCTCATTGATTTTTATCCTTTTTACTGTCAGGCATTTAAGACAATAAATTTCTTTTCTAATATAAACACATTACAACATAAGCACCTTTTAAAATATAACATTATTTCTAACATAGGCATGCTTTCCTCCTTTTTTTTTTTTTAGGCTGTACCAGGGATTGATCCTGGGACCTCTTACATGTGAGGCAGGTGCTCAATTACTGAGCTACATGCTCCAGTTTCCTCTTTTGTAATATCAATGTGTGAAGCAATAAACTTCCTTTCCTAACATAATCATTATTCCTAAAAAAAACTATTTAAATATAAGCATTAGTTTGTAATAAAAGCATCTGTTCTTTCCAAATAAATATTTATGATAATTAATTTCCCCTGAAGTACTATTTTTGCTACATCCCAAAAGCTTTTTTTTTTTAAATTGGTAACGTATATATAACACAAGATTTCTCATTTTAGCCATTTTTAAGTATACATTTCAGTGGTATTAATTGCATTCACAAGGTGTGCTACCATCACCACCATCTATTACCAAGACCTTTTTAATGACCCCAAAGAGAAACTCTGCACTTACTAAGCAAAAACTCCCCATCCCTCCACTCCCTACCCCTGGCCTCTGATAACCTCTAATTTACTTTCTGTCTCTATGAATTTGATTATTCTAGAAATTTCCTATAAGCAAAATGGTATTATACTATAGATTTTGATATGTGAAGTTTATTAGAAATTGAGTTCTGAGTATTTAAAAACTTTCATAATGATTTCTTCTTTGACCCATGAGGTACATAGGATACCATATAGGAGTATGACTTTAGAATTAAAAAAATATATGTGGGGATCTTTAATTTATCTTTTTGTTTTAACAGAATTACATTGTGACCTGAGAGTAATAGTGTTTGAAATTTGTTGTCTTGTTTTTAGAGTAGTACCTGCTCAGTTTGTATAACTATTCCATTTGTGCTTGAGAAGATTATACACTTAATTATTTC
>PVKH010032698.1:0-12127 GCA_004027955.1 Chaetophractus vellerosus | reverse complement strand
CTTTGAAGATATCCAGGTCCTATACCAGGGCAGATAATCCCAGAGTTTGGTGCCTTACTAGTGGGCCCTAACTTGGAATTCTTGCTCCTGAGAGTGATAGAAATTGACCAAAATATGTCTACATTGCACATGGTCCAAATGTCTCTTCTTTTCAAACCTATATTTGATGCCAGAGTTTTAGGTGTACTTCCATAGAACGGAGACTATATGCTGACCATAAGCCAACTGTGTCCAGAACTCTGAGGACCTGCAACTCCTATGCTACAACTCAATGGACTCAACCAGGGCACCTAGTTGGGAGTTGACGATGGAAGACGGCTATGCAGGGGAATCCAGAGAGCCTGCAGCTGCAGGCAGGATAATTCCTTCCATTGTGGAGGGGACATTAACATTCCAGACTTCTCAAGATTGGGGGAACAACTATGGACTAGAATGGACTTGTTGGTGTCCTGATATAGACTTATGATGTATGCAATGCAAGAAATTGCAAAATTATGTGGAGCCAGGGTCATTGGACACTTTGGGAGCAGGGTGAGGGAAGAGCAATTGTAATGCAGGGTTTTTTGTTTTTTTTTTTTGGGTGGGGGACCTGGGAATTGTCATGGATGATGCTGCAATGGAGGATGTAGGCCAGTTTGTATGATCATGTATCATTCAGGAACTGTAAAGAAGAGAGGGTTGTCTATGGCCTGAAGTGTGATCTATGCCTGATGGCAAAGCCCCAAACTGTGTGTAACTATCAGAGGCGTTATGCCACACTTAGGGATGTGCATTTGGGGGGTGGTGGGAGGGGTGGAGGGTGGCATATGGGTACTCCTGTAATCTCTGTGTAACATTTGTGTAATCAATGTATCCTAAAAATGTATATAGATATATAAAAAATAAATAAAAAATAAATAAATAAAATAATAAATGGGACAAAGATTTAAATAGACATTTCTCCAAAGAGGAAATACAAATGGCCAAAAAACACATGAAAAATGGTCCATATCACTATTAAGGAAGTGCACATCAAAACAACAATGAGATATCATCTAACACTGCATAGAACGGCCATTATTTTAAAAAAAACAGACAATAAGTGTTGGAGAAGATGTGGAGAAATAAGAACACTCCATCACTGTTGGTGGGATTGTAAAATGGTGTAACCTCTGTGAGGACAGTTTGGTGGTTCCTCAGGAAGCTAAATATGGGACTGCCATATGATCCAGCTATTCCTCTGCTAGAAATATATCCAGAAGAACTAAAAACTATGACACCAACAGACATTTGCACATCCATGTTCATAGCGGCATTATTCACAATTGCCAAAAGATGGAGACAACCCAAATGTCCATCAACCAATGAATGGATAAGCAAAATGTGATATATGCACATAATAGAATACTATGCTGCAGTAAGAAGAAATGAAGTTGGGATACATATGAAAACATGGATGAATCTTGAAGACATTATACTAAGCCAAGTAAGCCAGACACCAAAGGACAAATATTGCATGGTCTCATTAATATGATCTAAATACAAAGAATAAACACATGGAGTTCAAACGTAGAGTATAGGTTATTAGGAGATAAGAGGAGGGCTGAGAAAATCTACTGATGTATGTAGAAGTTTTAATTAACTTGACTGTAAAAGTGTGGAAATGGAGAGAGTTGATGGTAACACATTATAGTGAGTAGCAACTGGTTTTTAAATGGGACTGTGGCTGAAAGGGGTAGTTTGGGGAAGTAAATGTCAATTGAAAGAAAGCTAAAGAATAATCTAAGGACTGAATAACACAGTGATGGATGAGAATTGTGGTTGATGGTGCAAATCCAAGGGTGTTCTTCTGTGAGCTAGAGCAGATGAACATCACTATTGCAAAGTGGTGGGAATGTGGAGAAGCATGGGATAACTATAATTGGTGTGAACTATAGACTGTAGTTAACAGCAATACTGTAATATTCTTGCATCAATGCCAAGGATGTACTGTGTTGATAATGGAGGTGTATGGAAAAAGTGTGCCAAATGTACTCAATCGACTATGGTTGCTGGTAATAGTCTGATGATATTATCTCATAAACTGTAACAAAAATGCCACCACAGTGTGATGTGTTGATGAAGGGGTGTTGTATGGGAATTCTACACATGTGTATGATTGTTTTGCTGGTTTACAACCTCTGTAATAAAAATATGTATTCTAAAAATAAGATCAGTTGGGGGAAAATACACCAAATATAAGATAAGGACTATTATTAGTAGTAATATTTTTACAATGCTCTTACATAGTTTGTAATAAAGGTTCCACAACAATGCAAAGTGCTGGTGGATGGTTGATGTATGAGACCCTTGTATGATGTTATGTATGTTTATTTTGTAAGTTCACACTCTTTACTATACACTTATTGTTTATGCATGCTCATGTGTGAATGATATACTTCAATAAAAATATATTTAAAAACATAGAAATATGAAAAAAGTTCATTAAAATACTTGCTTTCTTCACCACTATATATTGATATCGATTTATAATCAGCGTTAAAACACTGGATTCACATTGTGACACATGAAAACACTGTCTTGATTAGTTTCTTAAACTAAGTAAAATAAGGCTTCATTCACCAGTGTGTCCTGATATTGACTTACAATCAGAGTTACAATACAGAATTCACATATTGAAATGTGAAAACCCTTTCTTGATATGTTTCAAAAACTAAGTAAAATACATGCTTTATTCACAGCTATATACTCATATATACTTACAATGAATGTTAAAACACATGGCTCACATAATGAACAGTGAAAAAAATTATCTTGATTAGTTTCAAACCTACATAAAATACATGCTTTGTGCAACACTATGTATAGATATTGGCTACCAATCAATGTTAAAATGCAAGATTTACATAATGTACTGTGAAAACACAATCAGTTGATTTGAAAAGCTAAGTAAAATACATGCTTTTCACAGATATGTACTGATATTGACTTACGGTAAAAGTAAAACAGCATTCATGTAGTGAACTGTGAAATCTCTATCTTGATTAGTTTCTCAAACTGAATAAAATACATGTTTTATTCAGTGCTATGTATTAATATTGACTTACAAACAATGTTTAAACAGGACTCACACAGAGTACTGTGAAAACACTAGCTTGATTAGTTTCAAATCTTTGGAAAATGCATGATTTATTACTGCTATGTACTGATATTGACTTTAATCAATATTAAAACACAGGATTCAATTAGTGAATTTTGAAAACACTAACTTGATTAGTTTTAAAAACTATCTAAAACACATGCTTTATTTATTGCTATGTACTGATATTCATTTACAAACTGTGTGAAAACTCAAGATTGACATAATGAACTGTGAAATCCTAATATTTGCTTCCAAAACTAAGTTAAATACATGCTTTATTTATTGCTATATTCTGATATTGACTTAAAATCAATGTTAAAACACAGGATACACATAGTAAATTTTGAAAACATCTTGCTTAGTTTCTAAAACTAAGATAATATATCCTTAATTCTTTGCTATACATTGATATTGACTTAACAATCAATAATAAAACACAGGCTCCATATTGAAAACTGTGAAAAACATTCTTGATTACTTTCAAATCTAAGTAAAATACATGCTTTAATAATTGCTCTGTACTGATATTGACTTACAATCAATGTTAAAATGCAGTATACACTTAGTGAAATGTGAAAACAATATCTGAGTTTCCAAAATTTATAAAGTTCATGCTTTTTTCAGTGATGTGTTCTGATATTTCCATAAAATCAATGTTAAAACACAGGATTCACATATGAACTGTGAAAACACTATCTTGATAATTTTCCAAACCTTAATAAATCACATGCTTTATTCACTGCTATATGGTAATATTGACTTTAATCAGTGTAAAAACACAGAATTTACGTAGTGACATGTGAAAAGAATAACTTGATTGGCTTTGAAAACCAACTAAAGTACATGGTTTATTCATTATGTACAGATATTGAGCTACATACAATATTAAAACAAAAGATTATCATAGTGAATTGTGGAAACACTCTCTAAAGTTTCCAAAACTAAGTAAAATACATGCTTATTCACTGTTATGTACTCTTATTGACTAACAATCACTATTAAATCACAGGGTTCACATAGTGAACTGGGAAATTCTTATCTTCATTAGTTCCCAAAATTAACTAAAATACTCACTGTGCTCACCCCTGTGTACTGATTTTGACTTACAATCAATGTTCAAACACAGGATTCATAGAGTGAAGTGTGAAAACACTATCTTTTATAGTATTTTTACATACTTTATTGACTAATATACATACTTTATTGACAGTACCTATGAAAATGTTAAAACACAGGATTTGCACACTGAATTATTAAATCACTATCTTGATTAGTTTTTAAAAGTTAAGTAAAATACATAGTTTATCCACTGCTCTATACTGATATTGGCCTACCATCAAAGTTCAAACACAAGATTAACATACTGAATGTGAAAACACTATCTTGAGTAGTTTCAAAACCTAACTAAAATATATTTATTCACTGCTATGTACAGTTATTGACTTACAATTATAAAACACAGGAATCACATAGTGAACTGTGAAAACACTATCTTAATTACATTCCACATGAGTAAAAGACATGCTTTATTTTTATTTATTTATTTTTTAAATATACTTACACTACATATATGATACATAAACAATGTAGGGGATTCCCATATGTGACACCCACTCTGATTCTAATTGAGAGGGCATTAGATTACATGGAGCAGATGGAAGGGACTATCTTGCTTGCAGTTGTAGCCTCTTTCTGTAGCATGGGATGGTTCTTGTCCATCATCATCTCCTTGTTAGTTGTACTGGGTGAGTCCAATGAACTGGAGTATAGGTGTTGAAAATGTTGAGACTCAGGGCCTGACTGGCACATGGAAAGCCCAAAGATTTAAATCTCTTGAATGTATACCCATCAACTCTAGTACTAATTGTAGGTACAAATAGAAGGGGTGGAAGAGCCATGTGTAGGGAAACCACAACTGAGTCCAACTCTGTCACTCTGGGGAGCATATATTCCAAAGTAGGCCAACTGGTAGGGCACCAAACTCCTGAGCTGTTGGACTATATGTTGGATGTCTCCAGAACCCTAAGAAGCCCCGCTGTTTTTGGCAATATTTACTGTGGCAGTCATGAGATCTTGCTGAGATGTGCATAATCATAACCTCTTGAATGACCTCCTGGCTAAATTTGAACGCTCTTAGCCATATAAATTCATTTGTCTTTACCCTTTCCCCCTTTTGTTCAAGGCCTTCTTCCAGTTGCATTTCTACTTGCTGCTTGGTAGGAATTCCTTGGTGCCAGGGAGGCTCATCCCTGGGCATCATGTCCCATGCTGGGGTGAAGATAATGCATATATATGCTGAGTTCAGCTTAGAAAGAGGCCACTTTGAGAAATAAGGAGGCTCTCAGCAGGTAACTTACTATCCTAGGCTAAGATTCAATTTCAAAAGAAAAGGTTCATAAGTACAATCATCAATATCAAGGGCCTATCAATGGTCCATCCTCTTTCCTTCAGTATTCACTGCCCCTGTACTCAGGGGATTCTTGCTGTCCCATTAAAGAATGTGGCAGAACTCACCAGGATGAGAGTTTGATATTCTTTCAGTTATTGTGTGGATTTTCACCCACTGTGACAATGTCCCATGAAACCTAAACACTTCCATATGTTTTCCAGGCAAGCCCCGGGTGAACCTCTTCCCATGCATCCCCCATCACTGAACCCCCACACCGGTGATCCTCCTCTGCCACAGATGTAACCCTTCCGTGATCCAAAACTTCTTAAAAAATGAAGCCAACAAAATAAAAGAATGAATTAAAAAGAAAATGAAATAATAATGATAGTTTTAAAAATGAAAAATAAATAAAAACTAAAAAGATAAAATAAGGCACTGCCTATGCTCTCGAGATATTACCATATCTCTTCTTGAGAACATAGCATGACTCCCCAGGATGGGAGTCCAACACCTTCCCATTCTTTATGTTGATCTCCACCCACTGATACAATGCACTATGACAGGATGAACATTCACATACTCCCTGGATTCCTGCATCAGGTGTGCCATTTCCCAAATGACCCCCCACTCCAACAACCTAAATAGTAACTCTCCTACCGTATTTTCAAAAAAACAAACAAACAAAAAACACAAAAAACCCCACATTCCCAACGTGGCAGTTTCAACCACATACCTACAAATTCCCAGAGTTCATCTGCTCTCTCCCCAAGACCCTTAACCAAGTTCCATGGGCAGTGCAACAACCACACCCTACTCACTTTACTGGCCAGCAAAACCCAACCCAATAGCGTCACTGCACCACGGTCATGAAACAAAGTTGAGTGGTTGATATGCTAGCCTGTCCTTTCCTATTAGGCACAACCTATGCTCTTGAGAGACTCCCACTCTCTATTTGAGAACATAACAGGATTCCCCAAGATGAGATTACAACACCTTCCCGCTCATTTTGTGGATCTGAACCCACTATGCAACACACTGTGACAAGATGAACACTCACATGCTCCCTAGAAGCCTGTCCCAGGTGCTCCCTGTCCCAAATGCCCCCTGCATCCAATACCCTAAACCAGTAACCCTTCCCTGTGATATTGCCAAAAGAACATTCTCAAGGCTGTAGATTCAACCACACACTCACAAATTCCCAGAGTTCACCTTCTTCCTCCCCCAATCTTTACCTAAGTTCCATGGGCAGTACAACCCACCCTCCCCAACCTACTACCCACACAAACCAACACCACCCAACCCAATAGTATCACTGCACCACCATCATGCCCATCTGCTGCACAACCACACCCTTCCACCTTATCGTAGATTTTGCCCATATAGGCATTGATTCACAACCTTCACCCTTTCTGTCTCCTGTAAACCTATCTTTCAGACTCTAGCTCTGTTAGTCAGCTCAGTTTGCTTAATTCATATCAGTGTGGTCATGTAATATTTGCCCTTCAGTGCCTGGCTTGCTCCACTCAACATAAGGGCTTCAAGATTCATCCATGTTATCCCATGTGTTAATACTGCATTCATTCCTACAGCTGAGTAACATTCCATTGTAGGTATATGCCATAATTTATTGATCCATTCATCTGTTGATGGACATTTGGGTTGATTCTATCTTTTGGCAATAGTGAATAATGCTACTATGAACATTGGTGTGCATATATCTGTTCGTGTCCCTGCTTTCAATTCTTCTGGGTATATGGTATATCCCAGCAGTGGGATAGCTGGATCATATGGCAGTTCCATAGTTAGCCTCCTGAGGGACCACCAGACTGTGCTCCACAATGGTTGCATCATTCTACATTCCCACTAGCAGTGGAAAAGTGTTTGCATCCTCCACATCCTCTTCAAGTCCTATGTATTTTTATTAGCCACTAGTCTAATAGGTGTAAGATACATCATAGATTTGATTTGCATGTGCCCTTTACCATTTCTATATCTTCTTTGGGGAACTGTCTATTCAAATCACTTGCCCATTTTTAAATGGGATGTTTCTCTTTTTATTTTCTCATTATAGGATTTCTTTATAAATGCTGCATATTAGGCTCCTGTCAGATATATGGTTACCAAATATTTTCTCCCATGGAGTAGGCCGCATTTTCATTTTCTTGACAAACTATTTGAGGTGCAAAAGTTTTTGATTTTGAGGAGGTTCCATTTATCTAATTTATTTTTTCTTTTGTTGCACATGCTTTGGTGTGAAATCATGAAACCATTTTCTAATACAAGTTCTTAATATATGCTTCTTAACATTATCTTCCAAGATCTTTAAGGTTGAGGCTCTTATATTTAGATATTTGATCCATCTTGACTTAATTTTTATATAAGGTGTGCGATTGTGTTTCACCTCTATTTTTTGGAAAAGTTCAAGCAGGATTTGTGTTAGTTTTTCTGGAAAGTTGGGCAGAATTCACCTGTGAAGTGATCTGGTCTTGGACTCTTCTTAGTTGGGACGTTTTTGATGACTAATTCATTCTTGTTAATTGTGATCAGTTTGTCGAGTTCATCAATTTCTTCTTTCTTCAATGCAGGCATTTTGTGTGTTTCTAGGAGTGTGTCAATTTCCTCTAAATTATCCAACTTGTTGGCATACAATTTTTCATTGTATCCTCTTATGATACTCTTTATTTCTGTGTGGTTATTGGTGATATCCCTATCCTTGGTCCTTACTTTATATATTTGTATCTTCTCTCTTTTTTTGTTAGTCAAGCCAAGAGTTTGTCAATTTTATTAATCTTCTCAAAGAACCAGCTTTTGGATTTGTTTACTTTTCATACTGCTTTCTTATTTTCAGTTTCATTTAGCTCTGCTCTAATCTTTGTTATCTCTTTCTTTCTACTTTCTTTGGTGTGAGCTTGTTCTTTTTCTAATTCCTCCAAGTGTGCAGTTAGTTCTTTGATTTTAGCTCTTTCTTTTTTTAATATAGGCATTTATGGATATGAATTTTCTTCTCAGTACATCTTTTGCTGCATCCCATAGTTTTTGATATGTTGTGTGGTCATTTTCATTCGTTTCTAGGTAGTAACTGATTCCTTTTGCAATTTCCTCCTTGAGCCACCGATTGTCTATAAATGTGTTGCTTAATTTCCATATCTTTGTGCCTAATCTGCTTCTTTGCCCCTTACTGATTTCCAGATTCATTCCATTGTGGTCAGAGAAGATACTTTGTATAATTTCAATCTTTCTGAATTCATTGAGTTGTCCTGTGGCCTAGCATGTGGTCTATCCTGGAGAATGATCCATGTGCACTCAAGAAGAATGTATATCCTGCTCTATTTGGGTGTAATGTTCTGTATATGTCTATTAGGTCCAGATCTTTGTATGTATTATTCTAAGTCTTAGCTTCTTATTGCTTCTCTGTCAAGATGTTCTGTCCAATCATAATAATGGTGTAATAAATTCCCTCCCATAATTGTAGAGACATCTCTTTCCCCAATTAGATTTTTCAATGTTTGCCTTATGTTTTTTCAGGCACCCTGGTTAGGTGCATAAATGTTTATGATTGTTCTTTCTTCTTGATAGATTACCCTTTTTATTAATATATAATGTCCTTGTTTGTCTCTTACACTACTTTTGCATTTAAAGCCTATTTTGCCTGATATTATTATAGCTACTTCTACCCTTTTTTTGGTTATTATTTGAATATGAAATTGTTTTCCAACTATTCAATTTCAGATTCCTTGTGTCTTATGGTCTAAGGTGAGTTTCTTGTAGACAGCATATAGATGGGTCATATTTCCTTATCTGTTCTGCCAACCCGTGTCTCTTGATTGGAGAGTTTAAGCTATTAACATTTATTGTTAATACTTTTAAGAATTACTTACAATAGCCATATTTTCTTTAGGTTTATGTATGCCATGTATTGTTTCTTTTCTCTTTTTATCTTCTTACTTATTCTTACACTCACTTCCAATTCTCTCTCTCCTGTTTTTTCCTTTCAACTAGCAGAACTCCCTTTCATATTTCTTGATAGACAAGTTTCTTGTTGACAACCCCTCTTAATTTCTATATATCTGTGAATATTTTGAACTCTCTCTAATTTTTGAATGCCTGCTTTGCTGGATAGAGAATTCTTGGCTGGAAGGTTTTTCTTTTAATGCCTTAACTATGTCATACCACTGCATTTTTGCTTCCATGGTTTCAGATGAGAAATCAGCACTTAATCTTATTGAGCTTCCATTGTATGTGATGGACCTCTTTTCTCTTGATGTTTTCAGGATTCACTCTTTTTATTAAGCATTGGACAAATTGACAAGTATATATCTTGGGTAAAATACTTGCTTTATTCTGTGCTTTAAACACACATCAATGTTAAAATACAGAACTCACAGTGAAAAAGTGAAAAAAAATACCATGATTGGTTTCAAATAGGAAGTAAAATATGTGCTTTATTCGGTGGTATGTACATATATTGACTTACAATCATTATTTTTTAAATTATTTTTTAAAGGATACATTGATTACATAAATGTTACACCAAAATTTTAGGGGTACCCATATACCTCACCTCCCATGCCTCCCACAACCTCCCACATATACATCCTTCATCAGTGTGGCACATCACCTGCAATAGATATACACATTTTGGGGCTTTGCTGTAGACTACACACTTTCCCTCACAGTTCTGCATGATATATGATGATATAAAATGGTCTATATCCACCATTGCAATGTCACCCAGGACAATTCCCAAGTCCCAAAAAAGCCCCCAAATTACAACTGCCCTTTCCTCTCCCTTCCCCCAAAGCATCCAGTGGCCACTGGCTCCACATAATTTTGTAATTTCTTCCATTGCATGAATCACAACAAGTCTATAACAGGACACCAACAAGTCCACTCTAGTCCATAGCTCTTCCCCCAATCCCAAGGAGTCTAGAATGGTGATGTCCCCTCCACCACCAAGTGAGGGGGGCTTATATCCCATGGATATGATGGATGAGATTATCCTGCCTGCAGCTGCAGACTCTCTCCATTCCCAGGGATAGCCATTGTCCATCATCATCTCCCCACTAGGTGTCCTGGGTGAGTCCATTGAGTTGTGGAGTAAGAGTTGCAGTTCCACAGAGTCTCTGGACCCAGTTGGCAATGGACAGCCCATAGTCTCCGGTCTATGGAAGTACATCTAAAAATCTGGCATCAAATATAGGTTTGAATAGAAGAGACAGATGGACCATGTGCAGTGAAGATATATTTCCATTAGACTCTGTCACTCTCAGGAGCAAGAATTCCAAATTAGGGCCCACTGGTAAGGCAACAAACTCTGGGGCTATCTGTCCTGATCAACACTCTCTTGATTAGCTTCCAAAATATAGTAAAATACATGTTTTGTTCACTCTTTTGTAACGATATTGACTTACAATCTATGTTGAAACACAGAATTCACTGAATGAATTCTGAAAACATTATCTTGTTTGGTTTCAAAATATAAGTAATGTTAGTGCTTTATTCTCTGCTATGTATTGATATTAAATTACAATCAATGTTAAAATACAGGATTCATATAGTGAACTGGGAAAATATCTCTTCATTATACCTGAATTCCTAGTAAAATATGTGCTATGTTTACTGCTTTGTACTGATATTGACTTACAATCAATGTTAAAACAAAGGACTCTCATAGTAAACTGTGGAAATACTATCTTGATATGTTTCTAAAACTAAGTAAATTTCAAGTTTTTTTCACTGCTATATTCTGATAATTTACAATCAATGTTAAAACACAGGATTCACATAATGAACTGTGAAAAGGCTATCTTGACTGGTTTAAAAAACTAAACAAAATACTTGCTTTAGTCAGTGTTATGTACTGATAGTCAATTACAATTAATGTAAAGACACAGGATTCACATAGTGTATTTTGAAAATCCTACATTGATTATTTTCAAAAACTACATAAAACATGCTTTATTCACTAATATATGCTTATAAATAAATAATATGACTTATAAATAATGCTAAACCCTGGTTTCACATAGTGAACTGTGAAAAAAACTATCTTGATTAAAACTGAAAACTAGGTAAAATGCACACTTTACTCACTAGTATGTATTGATATTATCTTCCAATCAATGTTAAAACAAGGATTCCCATACTAAACTGTGAAAACTTTATCTTAATTAGTGTAAACTCATTAAAATACATGCTTTATTCAGTTCCATATACTGATACTGAATTACAATTACTGTTAAAACACTGCCTTCCCATAGTGAACTTTGAAAACACTATCTTGATTAAATTCAAACTCTAAATAAAATACTGGCTTTATTCATTTCTATGTACAGATATTGATTCACACTCATTATTAAAACACAAGATTCACATAGTGAAGTGTGAAAACACTGCATTCATTTCAAAAACTAAGTAAAATGCATGCTTTATTCACTGCTAAATAACAGTTATTGATTAGACTTGAAAGATAAGTAAAATAGTTGCTTTATTCAGTGCTATGTACTGACAGTGACTTAAAATCCATGTTAAAACACAGGATTCATATAGTGAACTATGAAAATACTATCTTGATTAGTTTCTAAAATTGAAATGCTTTATTCACTGCCCTGTACACA
>PVKH010032697.1:0-12128 GCA_004027955.1 Chaetophractus vellerosus | reverse complement strand
GCTCACTTTTCACTGTGACTAGGAGGCATGGGAGCAAGAAGGTAAGCTTGTTTGTGCTGACCTATGACATGTGCTTGACCAGGGTCTTCAGTGGATGAGGAGTCTGTTTCATGTTTCCTCCCTTCAGGACTTCTATTTAAACTTGCAACGGACTTTGAACTAAAGGGGAAAAGGAAGGTAGGAGGGGGAAGTGTCAATGTAAAAAAAAAATGTTGACAATAATTAAATGTCTAAAGAAAAACACACGTATGAAATGTAGAATTTACAAATATGCAGTTTGGGTTAGTTAATAAGGTTCTTACTTATTAAGTTTTGTGAATCCTGCCAAAGATTCTGTATCAGCTCTTGCCATCTGATGAAATGGTTTTCCCACCGACTCCTCAATGGTTAGTGGTGGGGATTCCTTGTTAACAATGACATTTTTCCGATGAGGAGAGAGAGAGGACTGACTGAGATCATGGTATGATTTACTCATCCCTCTAGGCTTTTCCTCCCATGAAGCTTTGTCACTCTTCTCTTTTGCACTGTTGTGCAATGGCTGGTAAAGCGACAGCTCTGAGCAGGACAGCCTCTTCAGAATCTCAGCTTGAACTGACAGAGGTCGAGCGGCAAGTTTGTTCAGTGTGCTGCTGGCCAGACTGCCAGTGCTGACTGCTCGTCCCACATTAAATCCTCTAACGGACTCTGCTTGGAGATTCAGGCTCCTAAACGAAGCTCTCTCTACAAGGAAATAGGATTGCTTTACATGATGGGAACACTTTGGTACCTTTATGAGAAGAGTTATTTTAATAAATGAAACACAGCATGCGGGTTTTAATCATTTTGATTGTCAGCATAAGCAGGTAGCTTTCAAAGTGTGGCAATCAAAGATTTTGAAAATGAGGTTTGAGAGTGGGTGTAGGTCAGTGGTTGAGTGCCTGCTTCCCACGTACAAGGTCCCGGGTTCAATTCCGGTACCTCCTGAAAACAACAACAACAACAACAACAAAAAAAGAAGTTTGAAGACCCTGATTTTCATACTATATCTCCATCCTTTTAGCATTCTTACAGACAAGGCTTAGTCATCACTTCCTATTTCATCTAATGATTCTCTTGCTTCTAAATGCTTGGGAGTTCGGGCTTGTTGACCGAAAATTCCCAATTATGGGTTTCAGGTAGAAATGAGATTGACATTTGACAGGGAAATTTTCAATCCTAGTAGTGTCTCTGCTAGCATATGAGCAAAGCAGGCTGGGGAGAAGGAGAGGAGAAACCTGGATGGACCAACATGGTGAATGCATGTCTGAAAAAGAAGCTGTTCAGAGGAAAGTTTTACCCAGAGAAAAAGATCCGGACTATTATATTAAAACAAACAAACAAACAAACAACAACAAAAAACTTAAGGCAGACTTAGTGATGTTTACACACATCTGTGAATATACTATAAATCACTGAATTGTATACTTTAAAAGGGTGAATCGTACAGTATGTGAATTATATCTCAACAAGGCAGTTATACAAAAAGTACTTACAGCAATTTTTCTGTTGTTATTTCACTACTGTGACAAACCCACCTTCCCAGCTTACCTTGGTGCTTTCATGATTTAGCTGAGGCACAAGAGCCATAGGAGAATCAAATACTACATTTCTTCTCTCATTTTTTGGTTTCTGTTATGAGGGAGCTAGGAATCTCTTTATGCTTAAATTCCTTTCACTCCTAAATATACACTCAAAATCTTTTAGAGGCTAAATTTAGAGATAATTTATACCAAGTACTTGGCTATTCCAATTTGTGGAAACCCTTGCCATAGCAGTATTTGAACATATGAGATTATAACAGGAAGCACTGCATCCTAATTTTAGATAACCAAAATCCTTTCATGTAAAAAAGGACCAGGATCAAAGAGTTTCAAATGATTTAGCTGTTCATGCATTAGTGACCCACAAACCCACCTCTTTGGCCCCTCTGGGAAGTAGCAACTCTGTGCTGCACTCTATATGGAATACAGCTTAACCATTATGTAAAACAGCTGGGAAAACTTCCTTTTAAAAAGAAAATGTCAAATCATCACTGACATATCTTTTTAGATTCTGTTTCATCTCTCTTCTAATTCCTAGGAGAATTATCAATCAATATTTCACCTCAGGTAGAAACAGGCAGGAAAACATTGAAGATTTTAATATTCATGTGTCTGAATGTTCACTGCCAACAGGAAAATTTAACTGTCAATGTTCTTCCTCTGAAGTACATGTGGACACAAAGTTAAAACATGATACTAAAAAAAGACTTTGGTTTAAAGTTCCTGGAATAATCTTTAATAAAATATGGCATTTTATTACTCAGATAACACCATTTCTATTATTTTACTTTGGGAGCAGCTTTTAACCAAAGAAGCAAATCTGAGTCTCACACAGATTCAATTGCCAGGAAATGCCTTTATACCCACCAGATTTCTTCATTCTTATGGAAAATATAACCAAACTTTGTCAGGAATACAAGCAGTCATCTCAGTTTAGGCTACTTCTGTTTTTAGACCCTATTAGGGATTATAATATTTAATTCCATTCATAGCCCACTCCTGGGTTAAGGCTTAAAATAATACATACTTCCATGGGATGGCATCATAAACTGTCCACTTATTTGGTCTATCTTATCTTACTGCCTGCTTTTTAACCAGAAAGGACTCAGATATGAACCATCAGTATGAGAAAGGACATTAAAATAAGCCTGTATCCTAATACCAATGTTTCACATTTGAACTCAAAGGCTTGCCAGTTCTACACTCAGGCTGTAATCCATACTTTCTAATCTCTGCTTCTGCTCTCGTTCACTCCCTTATACCATTTTGTACCTCCTCAAGACCTCAATTTAATTGTATGATCTTTGAGGAGAAGAATGTCATTTATTTCTGTTATTCAACATCACATAGCGTGATGTCTTACAAATAGGTTTCCCATAATAATCAATAAATGATTATCAATTTTAGTAAAGCTAATTCAGTGTAAATTAGCTCTTTGGACATGCATCAAGTAGAAAGCACTGAATTAGGAATGAAGAGATCAGGCTTTCAGTCTAGATTGACCTCTAACTAGCTTTGAGGCAAGGCAAGACACTTGTTTTCTCTCAACCTGTTTCCTCATCAAAAAAATTTGAACTTAATGGGCTCTAAGGGTCCTTCTAGCACCAGTATTTTATGACACTAAATCAGTTGCATACATTTGTCAGCCCATCAACCTCCTACAGATGACCTCAATTATTTTCACTTGTCTAAGTACACATTACGTAGACAGATAGCTACTTCTAAGCCAATTCTAAGTATGAAATAATTCCTTTGAAGGTTTAAAAAATATTGGGAAAAGATGTAGATAATACCATTAATTTAATTTAACTTTCATATATGAGTTCAAGGGTACATAGCTGTTCTGATCCTAGAGGAAGACTTGCGAGGTAAATAGAGCATCTCCATTTCACGGATGAAGAAACTGAGACTTCAAAAAGTCAGTCAGTTTCCTAAGGTCATTCAGCTAGTAGTAGTAGTAGCAGTAGCAGTAGCAGTAGCAGTAGCAGTAGTAAAAGCAATGTTGATGGTGGTGAAGATAATAATAATGGATATTTATTGAATACTTACTCTGTGTCAGTGCTTTACATGATGTTGGTATCATCATCATGATAATCATTTTACAGATGGGGAAACCAAAGCAGAGAGTTTCATGGTTTCAAGGCTTATAAGGAACAGACCAGGATTTGAAATCTGGTAGTCTTGCTCTAGAGCTTATGCCCTTAACTACTATACTGTACTGTTTTTCAGTATAAGAAATGTTAAGGATGAAAGCTGGTTTCATAACTTCATCTTCTGACTCTACTCACTATAACATACTATATCACATCTATGATAATGTAACTTTCAGTTGTTCAATTCTGGTTTGTATTAAATAGAATATTAGTCCAAGTAGGAATGTTGATAACTCTAGTAATTCTGATATTCACTATACTTTGAAAATACATAAAAGCATACAAATTGTTTAGCAGAGCAAAGCAGGAAAAGAAAAGGAATGGTGAGATTACTTTACCAGAAGTGGTTATCGTATTTTAGCATGCATAAAAATCTTTACTGAGGAAAGTCTGTTAAAATGCAGATTCCTCCAGGGCCCAATTTCCACTGTGATTCCCTGAGTTCCAGGTATGTTCCTGGAATCATCATTTTTATAAGCATACAGCCCCATCTTGATTCTGAAAGGTTTGAGAATTATATATTCATACGGTTTCTATCACCCCCAGTCTATCGTAAGGGGAAATATTTTTGTAAGGTTTCAGAATGTGAGAAAGTTCAGATAAAGAATTCATAGGGCTCTTCTGCACAAAGTCAACAATGCTATTAAAATACTTTTAAAAAAATTATTTTTAAATCAAACTCTTCAAAGTGTTTCACTTAAGTCTGTAAGAATTTACTATGCAGAACTAGATTCTGGATAACCTTAATTTCTACTTGTGCTCTTGCAGAGTAAGCTTTAAACATTTCAGTTCTGACAGAGATATTTTTTCATAGTCATTTTAGTTTCAGAAGCTGACTCCTTTTCAGAAGAAACCGAAACCACTCTCCTGACTATTTATACTGGGTACTGTAGTTATTTATCTCAATTTCAGAGCAGAGATGCACCCAAGTAAAACTAACAGGTGGTAAAGCTGCCAGCTACAATGCCCCATCAGTGTATCTTCCAGGTCCTGGGTGCATACTCTATCCCACCTCCACCCTGCCTTGTTTCCCCTGTAATTTCTCTGATTTGGAAATCCCTTCCATTTATCTTCAACCTATTTAAATTATTTTTGTCCTTCAAACTCCAATTCAAGTGCCACCTCTCAAGTACTCTAGCCCTTGATCTCCCTCTCCTTTTATAATATAGATGATAGCATCTGTACAATATAATCTCCTGTTATTAAAATCTTGAACCTCTATTGTGTATTGTGTTTCATGTATGTTGGTCTTACCTTGCCAAATAGTATGTAAGTTTACTATGGGTGGAGAACATGGTCCACACTTTTATCCTATTTATATCAGCTAGCCTATTGTAAGCACTAAACAGACATTTCAACAGGTTCAACTGCCTGACTGATCTCCTGTGGTGGTGTTTAAAAAATGGAATGAAGTTGCAATCTTAGCCTCATTTGTGAAAACTTTATAAGCTTGACTTAGTCATGCAACATTTACATACTTTATAATTTTTCACTTACATATTCTTTTAAAATTTGTAACAAAATCATGTATTATATATCATGAAGTAGTCTGTTTTTCCTTACCAATGTCTTGGGCATCTTGGTTGTTCTGTCTTGCTTTCATCTGTAGTTGGAACTTATGCTGGGAAGAGCAGAGTTGCAGCAGGTACTGGCATGCTTTGCTGTTGTCTGTCTGGAAGGCATGTTTTATTCCATCTGATGTGTTTTGCAATGTGATTTTCTTTTTCTATAATATTAATCAGGAGAATTATTAGGGTGTTTACCTATGAGGATTTTTACATGACCGAATCCTGCAAATGTTAATAAGTAGAGACATTATTTATACTTCACATTTTTAGGCATCAGTGTTCCCTGACCTATGTCTAATAGAAAAATATATCCCATTATTATCACAATTCAGGAAATAAATGAAATCAATACTATTTGCCACTTTCAGAAATTGTAGCCTAAAGAAGACCATATACCAGCCATCAGCAAGGGAAATATGGTTTCCTTTGATGATATTATTGCTCTTTTCTGTCTACTGTGATGTTTTACCAACACTAAAACTGTCTGAAAAAGAAGTGGCAAGAATATTTGTTCTACTCCCTTTGGTAAAGAAAGTGAAGTTCAACAAGAATTATTTTATTAATAAATAATGATAGGATTTTGATTCATCAGGTAGAATCTGGATGGCATGAAGGAGGGGGTAGAAGTTGTGGGCAGTAGAAGAAAATGTGGAAATGGAGAGGTACTGCATAATATATCTCTGGCTGGGTTGAGAGATGAAACATATCAATATTTAGAGAGAGTGATTCTCACCACATTCAGGGAAATGAGGAAGAGAACCAAAATAAATGTTATTCCCCTGATGTTTCTTGAAATGAATTGTGAATTAAGTGGTGGGGTTTGCAGGTGATCCAGATGCTTTGCAAGACTAGCATTCAATATGCCAGGTATCTAATACTAATGCCACTGGAGAATTGCTTAAAACTGCTTAGAGTCTATTCTAGCTCCTGACTTCTTCTACTGTGCAAAATTTTCTTTCTTCATGTGCCTTGCCTTTACTTCAAATGCAATAATAGGCATAGACAGTCAGATTTTTAGGCCCACAAAAGAAGCAATAACAGAGTATTGCCCAAACTTCAATCATACAAGTGCCATATTCATAATTTCCATTCTTGCTTATTTATTAATTTTTGTCTTACTTATTTAAATTCACTCAAAGGAAATATATCACAACTATAAACCATAAACTTGCCATAAAAATAAATACAATAATGCAATTAAAACAAAACAATATTATTAAGTACTAGCTAGATATTGTTGCCAATGAAATCACTGGGATTAAATCTGTTCTCCCTTTGTTAATAAGAAAATCAGTAAGTATTAGAAAGGAGTTAAAGATACAGTAGGCTCAAACAACTATCTTGATTACCAGCGGTATACCCAGTAACTATTCAGCTGTTTAGGGCATTTTGTTTTTTCCTAATAGGTGTACAACTTAACTACTGTCAAGTAATGAACTTCACAGTTGTAAAGCTTGCTCACTGACTGAAGCATTAATATGAAAAAGACTCTCCTTAGAGTATCAGTTAAAAGAGCTATAATCTATAGCTGGCAGCTATAATTAAAAGAACTCCAAGTCCAGAAAGAGGGGCTATGTTACACAAAAAAAGTTGCAAAGAGAAATACAATAATTTTGAAGTGATATTAGAAATGTTTAAAGATCTAAGAAAGATAAACAGGTTTCAAACAAATTATAAGAATATTTGCTTCTCTTTAAGTGTTAACTGGTAGACTAGACAAGAAATGTTCCCAAGGGAGTTGAAAGAGATGAGAGGCTGAAAGATGACTTTTCCATCTCCCCAGAAGTTAGTAAAGAAAAAAAGGAGGATTAAAAAAAAGAGAGCTCTGCATTAAAGAGAGAACTTCAGGATAAACGAGTGCTGTTAAAAACAAGAATAGTTTGCCTGGGAATATGGTCTCTCTATTATGGGAGAGCTTTAAAAATGATAGATCAGTGCTAGATCTAAATCTGGCTAGGTTGGCTGGTAAATCACAGAGCTGAACGCAGTTTGGGATTTGACTTATTGCCCTCTCAAAACTGGTACAAAATGGAATTTTATTGCATTAACCTAAGGTTTCCTCCAGGAAACTCGCTTTGCTAGTATTTCCACTGGGGAAGGTAAATTAATCCCGATCTCTTGGACTCAACAAGTTTGGGAAGATGAGGGTGGTTCTGAGCCTTCGTGAGAGAACAACATATCAGCTAGTAATCTTAGTGGTACCTCTTGGTTTCATAGGAAACCAATGAGCTTAAACCAGTAGGTCTAGAACTGATCTCAATGGTCTTCTAGGTTGAAGATTTTCCAGAATCAGTCAGGACCTTGATATCCTCATCAACATTATTCTGCAGAGACCGTATTTCAGTCACAGTATTAAATAAAGGTGTTACTGGTCTCTGAATAGCATTAGGAAATCAAATAACTGAACATACTTTTGATTCACCTCTATAGTATACAAATGGTGTTTCAATGTTTAGATACCACAACTATGTTCAAAATGAAAATATGCCTTTATAGCTATCTTCCATAAGCATATTATTTTCTAAAAATCACATTTCTAAATTAATCCCTATGGAGAATATACATTGAAACTTAAAATGGCAGGAAGTCATGGGATTAGTTCATAAAATCCAATAAATCTCTGGACCACTGAGATTCAAATACAGCTGCTTTAAGGGATGTACAAATGAGCTAGACTGAGGTTAGGATAATTATCAACTTATATACATTGGCAAGGGCAGAAGGGGAGGGGTGTTTCCTCATGTAAGAAGTTACTCCCCTAGAACAATTTCTGACTCAACAGAGAAGTCAATTTGGTTGTACTATAACTAAAGTTAATTAAGCATATAACCAGTAGAATGTATAATAAGTCTTTTTAAAATCATCTCCTGAGAAAACTAGAAACAAGCAGTCTCAATAATAGAAGAGCAGACACAATAGTAGAATAATAAAAGAAAGAGTTAAATAATATTAAGATATATTACCCTTACCCAACGGTACGGTCAAAAGTTTACTTAAGGAAAGTCAATTAATATGTTACATATGATATTGACAATACCCACTTTAAAATATAATCCAAAGATTGAAATGGACATACGGAAAAAGAAATCTTCTTGGTTTCCCTCCATGGAAAGCGAAGGACCAACGTGCGAACTCCATTGTGAACTTCAAACACAAGGACTCCTTTAGAACAGACTCCAAGCAATATTCCCGTTTGTGACTTTTTTTCAGGGTGCACCCGGTGAAAATGAACTCCATATTCTGTCAGTCGTTGGCAGACCTGTTGGAACAATACCATACTATAGCAATGGATTTTGGTAAAAGGTGACATAAAGATATATAAGTTATACCAAAGTAATTAATTGTGGGAAGAAAAGTCCTTCAACAAATGTTGCTGGAACAATTGGATATGTACATTTCAAAAAATTGATTCTTGATCCTTGTCTCATCTGGTATATGCAAATTAATCCAAAATGGATCACAGATCTAAATATTAGAGCTAAATTTGTAAAATTTCAAGATGAAAATAGGAGAAAATCTTTGGGTTAGGCAAAGATTTTTTAGATGGGACATAAGCATGAACCATAGAAGAAAAAATATTTGCTCTTCAAAAAGTACTATCAAGAAAATGTAATGGCAAGACACAGACTTGGAGATAAATATGCATAAAATGTATATCTGATAAAGAAATTGTACCTAAAATATATGAAGAATGTATACATTCAACAGTAAGAGACAAATAACCTGATATGAAAATGGTTAAGAGATATTAGACACTTCTGAAAAAAAGACATATGAATAACAAACACATGAAAATATGCTCAACATAGATAGTAATTAGGAAAATGCAAATTAATACCACAACCACAGACCACCATTCACCTAATTGAATGACTAAAATGAAAACGACTGAAAATACTAAGTATTTGATAATGTGGAACAACTGGAACTCTCATACAATGCTGGTAGGACTTAAAATTTCTATAACCTCTTTGGAAAATTGGTGATAAAAAGTTTAACATACACGTACAGGACCTGGAAATCCTACTCAGAGATATTTACTCAAGAGAAGTAAAAACATGTCTATACAAAATTATGTATGTGAATGCTTATAATGGTTTACATCTTTCAACTAATGACAGAATAAACACTGTATATTCACCAAATGGAAAAGTATTCAGCAAAGAACAAAGGAAAAAACTACTCATACATACCACACTATGGATGAATCTCAACAGTATTATTCTAAGTGAAAGAAATAAAAGACTACATGCTATATGACTTTAAGAAATTCTAGAAAAGACAAAACTATGGTAATAGACAATAGATCAGTACTTGCCAGGGGCTTAGGGTGAGGTTCGGAGACTGAATGCAGAGAGGCATAAGGAAACTCTCTGGGGTGATGGAAAGGTGCTGTATCAGAGGTTGTTAAGATTTTCCTGGAAAGGGCCAGCTAGTAAATATTTCAGGCTCTGTGGATCATATGATCTCTGTCATATCACTTTTGCTGTACCGGGAAGGCAGTCATAGATAAAACAAATGAGCATGGCCAAGTTCCAATAAAACTTTGTAAAATAAGTGAGCCATAGTTTGCTGGCCCATGTTCTTTATCATGATTGTGGAGGTAGTTGCTAAACCGTATACATTTGTCAAAAGTCACTGAACACTTAAAAGTGATAAATTTTATTGTATGTAAATTATACCTCAATAAAGTTGATTTACAAAAAAGATATAAAAGTCTTTCAAAGGCAATACAGTTAGAGAACAGAAGTCTAACTTTAGAAGGGTGTATTAATGAGATAATAAAAAATAACTTATTAGGTTAGAAGAAAAATGCTAAAGTTAAAGAAAAAAGAGTTACAGGACATATTATAGGGAAGAATAAGGCAACCTACTACACATTAGGTATGCTATTTCACAGGGAAAATAATGAAGCCCAAAGAACTTAATTACATTGTTCAAGTTTACCCAGCTAGTTGAAACAAGAATTCAAATGCAAGATTGTTTGACTACAAATCTCTATATAAATTTCTTCAACAGGCCATGCTGCCTTTTACCTTAACTTATACCTATTAATAGGTATATATTAGAACTTGATATTTACTTCCTACAAGTATAAATAATGTAAAATTTAAGAAAACAGAAGTACATAATTTAGTATCTTTAAATATAGACTCAGCTTAAACAAAAGAAACAACCTTGCCTTTCTTACCATGAATCCTAGATAAAAGGTAGTGTAAGTCTGTGAATGAAACCCCTTCATTGATTTTCATAGGGCAGGGAAACTTGGCTCCTTTCAGTATGGAGCAGCAAATGGAAAGCATATTGTTACATCCTAGGAAGCTGAAACAGGAGAGGTTTCTCTTTTCAATAGACTACCATGTTATATTTTCATATTCACATTGCCCTGTTATTTATCTGAGGTTGCATAGGAAGCTGGTGTCAGAACTGGAATCATAAGCCAGTTTTTCTGAGCCCCAATCCTATACAAATTAGTTGGCATTTAATGGGAAGGATGTAATAAAAATTTCAGCCTTTTAAGAAAAAAACACACAAAACAATCCTAGAACCAATATGAACCTGCCTTTCATATCCAGCCAGTCACCAAATTCAATTGTTTCTTCTTTAATAATGTATCTTAATTTCGAGACTGTGGAATAGGATAAAAGCATAAAATCCATATCCAGATAGATAATATAGGTTCAGTTAATAGTTTTGCCCACATGCTAGCTACAAGGCTTTAGCACATTTCTTCTTTAAGCCTCAGTACCCTTTGTTACAAAATGGGAATTAAAATATCAGATTATTAGTCAGGAATAAATGAGATAAGATAGTACATAGCATCAGTTATATGCACCTGAGCTTTCAGGTGTGTGCCGTCCAGTGCTTCTTGCTTACTTTGAGAAAGATACAGGGTTTACTGTAAGCTTACCTTTAAAAATTCTAACTCTGTCTCTTTTTCAGAAGCTCCCACATAAGTATTATGCAATTTGGGTAACTCTTCTTTAATATAGGACAGATCAAGTTTCTCCATTACTCTGGCAGGCAAATAATGCTCCAGTCTAAAATAAGACACACCATGAACCTAGGAACGAGAATATTTTTATAAGTAATTCTGTTTGCTTTCTCTAAGAATGAACCCTCCTTCTATGATCTTTAAATTCTTGCCACTGACAAGAGGTAAGATACTTCTACTTTTCTCTGAAAGAAGAGTGAGAGAGGAAATGCATCAGTCTCTTTTATTTAATGATGTAGAATGAATAAACAGATTGACAAACTTGAGGACAACCTGACATTCAAAGGTCTCATTTCAGTATAGTTAAGTGTGAATGTCAAAAGGGTGCTGCTCATGAGTGGCAAAGTTTTTTGCCCCTTGCTTCCTCTTTGACCTGCGTATATTCAGGAACATTTTGCCCTGCAAATCTGTTTTCCACACAATGAGCTATGCTAGATTCTCGTCCCATCACCAAGTGGGATAAGTATAGAAGGTAGAATACCACTTTGATCCATTTTTGGCTAGTAACCCTTAAGTCTAGGCTCCATCAATTAGAACTTGGGAGAAATAGAAGCAAGCACTAGATGTTCATCAACTCCCAAACAGGATTACTTTAAAACAGGAAAAAAGATATCAACACCAGTTTGGTTGATTTTATATAACCAAAGTATATGGGGGGGCCCGGCTAGATAGCTCAGTGGATAAAGAGCTCGCTGGGAAACCACATGGGAGGCCCTGGGTTCGGTTCCCGGGGACCTCTCCTAGCGGGCAGACCGCCTTGAGAATGGCAAGCCGCCATGGGCGGGCCGGAGCCGCCGTGGGCAGGGCAAAAAGCTGCCACGGACAGGCAAAAGCCGCCGCGGGCAGGGCAGGT